>UZAN01042592.1:0-10012 GCA_900618425.1 Echinostoma caproni | reverse complement strand
CCAGCCGCATTTGTTTGTCATTTTTGGCATAGAATAGTTACCGTATTGTCGGGGAAGCTTCGTCTGACTCAAAGCGAGAGGTAGCCAAAAATCAATTTGATGTTTTGGAGAGCAACATTTGTTGCATATGTTTCCTTTAGCCAGACTTTCACGACACTTGAGAGAGTCTTAAATGGCGAACTCATCTAACCTGACGGATCATTGAACGCCTAAAACGTTTGACAGAAGCAATTTACGTTTCCCATTAGACAATGGGACGACATAGTCGTGGATTCTTATCTGCATTGGGTGCGCCTTTGTCAATCTCGTTCAACTTATCAATAATTTTATCTTTTAAACCATGAACAAAACATCTCAGATTGAGAGGAAATAGCAAAGGTCCTGAGCAAATAGCTTAGTTTCTATCGAAAGTTATTTTATTATTACTATCCACAATTAAAACAATTTCAAATGTTATTATCTATGAAACTCTACACGGAGTTTATTGAGCAAAACAAATGTTATTGACCTGGTAATAGATCTCGTTATCACTTATGCAGACTTAACAGCGTATAACGCAGCAAAATAATAACCCTACCAGCCATCTCAATCGATCTAGTACCCAAAATACATATTTTACCACTTAGTTGGAAAAAAGTGATCAAAACTGCACAGGAGACCTAATTTGAAACCAGATTCTGAAGGGGACTTTACGAATGATATACTGTATCGCCCTTCGTTGCGCTCAGATCAAGTTAACTGACAGACAGACAGACAGACTGACTGACTGACTGACTGGCTGACTGACTGACTGACTGACTGACTGGCTGACTGACTGACTGACTGACTGACTGACTGACTGACTGACTGACTGACTGACTGACTGACTGACTCACTGACGGACGACTGACTGACTGACTGACTGACTGACTGACTGACTGACTGACTGATTACTGACTGACTGACTGACTGACTGACTGACTGACTGACTGACTGACTGACTGACTCACTGCACTGACTGACTGATTCACTGACTGACTGACTGACTGACTGACTGACTGACTGACTGACTGACTGACTAACTGACTGACTGACTGACTGACTGACTGACTGACTGACTGACTGACTGACTGCCTGACTGCTGACTGACTGACTGACTGACTGACTGACTGTCTGTCGAAAGAAATATGAATGAATGAATGAATGACTGCCTGACTGACTGCAGCTGACTCAGCGACTGACTGACTCCCCTGACACTGCTACTGATCTGTTGCACCGCATCTGAAGGCACCTGAAACTGGTTGGCACAATAGCAACACCTTGTCTGAGAGGTGTTAGGAGTTCAAATCCCTTTCGGAACGGTTAATATATACTACGGGTCACTTCTGAGTAGGGTTAAACTGAAACCCAGTATATACCGAGTGTATATTCGACTTGACAATTTATGCACTGTTGATGAAGGTAAAGCCTACAGGGTGATAAATCAAAGTCAATAACACTTATTCCCCCGTACCGAGTGGTATAACGTAAATTGACGAATCACAGGAAAACAGGGAGAGCATTTTACAGTCCAAGGTGTTAACACACTTAAATGTATATTTTTCCCCATGAGGAAAAATGTATGCTGCATAAAGGACAAGGGAGGTTCTGCAGGGCGAGATATGTCATAAGTAAGGATCAAAGATTAAGAAACTGTTAAACTGCGACAGTCAACTCAGAGAAAAGTTTGAATAAATGATTGTCTAAATCTACGAAACCGAAATGCTTGATTCCACATGCTTTCAGCAGCTCGACAACTCGATCACAAAAATTATAAAATACCGACAAAAAAACAATATTTTCACTCTAAAGACCTCCAGACTTTTGTATTTAAAGTTTTCCTGAAAGCTATACAAAAGATACATGATATTGGAGTGTGGGGTAATCTGAGACTGCTTCCTTTTCTATACTTCACTGTCCTAGTCAATGGTCGAATCACAACCGGGACATCAGTTATCCGTTATTTCTCAACAACAGTAATCAATGAATCTTGTACCACATTCTTGGGAAAAAGCTACTTTTACCTCTACTCTGGTCACACCCCATATTTCCACCTTCTCCGTCAATAGCAAAAATCACTTCTTCTAACAGAACCTTTCGAGAACCTACCACTGAGTGTTAAACTTCATGTAGGATACACTTTATGAAAGCGCCAGTCATCAGCCATTTGTTTCTTAAAAGTTTTGTTCAACATATTGGCAGTGAACAGTAAAGTGAATGGAACCAGTGGTAGATTTAAAACACTGGTAGTCAGTGTGTCTTTTTCTCCACCGTTTGGTTACAGAGAATAAAACGTTCTACTTTGAGAGAACGAAATGCCAGAAGAAATTTCCATCTTATGAACGGCCTCAGTGGAGTTGAAATTTTATAGTCACCATACTTTAACTACGTGAATCTCTTACCACAAATCTCATTTTCATCACACCAGCGTTGGATGAATAGTTTAGATTCGATTCCCACAACCGCACTTACGCCTGGTAGGCGGCTATAGTTTGTTTCTCGAATAAAAATACGAACATATTTTCAAAGGTATTTTGATTTGTATAAGGTCATTCTGATGGGATTTTTAGGAAAACTGGTAACCTGAACTTAGATAATTGGATTTGCAACTGAATGAGATCTCAGAAGCGTAACATTTATGCAAGGATAGATCAGGAATAAATTGCAACTTTCACACCCTGCTCAACAAGGAAATTTCTTGAAAGCAGTTTGCAGTTGATCCATCAAACTTGCGTGCGATCTGCCTTGAGGTTGTAATGGGCGGAACCGGGACGCGAAAAGCTTTGAGTTCAACACTGCATAAACACTAGACTATGTTATCTAAATTTAGCCTTGTGTGTCTTGTGTTTTTGCAAATAACTTCCTATTTATTTAATGCATTTACGACCGTACATTCAAGAAAGGGGGCCGCGGCCATACAAAGGCCGTCTGGGAAAGTACAGAACAGGAAAGACAGGCGGCGGTGGGGCGGGTCGAACCCAGGATTCTCAGGTCACAATTTGATCACTATGGATGGGTTCCATACAATGTCTTGTTGAAGTAGGTCCGGATGGTTGGCTAGTAATGTGCGGAATTGCTTCAAAAGCTTTTCAGTTTTTTAGGTAACACAAAGTCAATCGATTATCGACTGCCATTTGATCGATTAGTCACTCTTCTGGTATACTTTGCACAAGAAGATAAAATATAGAACAGACTAGGTAGATGATTGGCAAAAAGCTTCAAAATGGCCTCAACCGTTTACAATCAGTTTTTCAATTATTTAGACATTGAGAAAAGATTTTTGATTGCTCTCTCCTTCAACTAGTACGAATACGTATAGATTTTAAAGTGTCATTTCTGTCATAGTTTCATGTGATGAGTCAGAATGCCCGATTGTGACGTTGTGATGCAGTTGGAAAATAAAGGGACAGGGTTTCGCTTATTTGTTTGTAATAGTAGTAGTAGTAGTAGCTGTTATTGTTGTTGTTTTTGTTGTTGTTGTTGTTCACAGCCGATGGATTGAGTGAGCTGCTCCAGTTCCGCTCTGTAAACTTGAACTATACCAAAGATCACAATCCTTTCGGTCATCTGGGTCAGGTTGAGGCGAAGGGACCGAACGAATCGCTTTTGAGAAAAAGTAGCGCGGTTGAGTAGACGAACAGCCACCACCGTTTCGGCTGTTGCAAGGCGTTGTACACTAACAGCATTTGGTAGGTTTGCCAGTACTTGGTAAACTACCTTGACTGAGTTCTCGTTTACTTGTTGACCCATGTTCGCGGGGTGTTCAATCACTGCAATTTTAACAGCTTTTCATGTGCTCGTACTTGGCCATACAGGCTTGCGCTCCTGGACTCTTTGCAATAACTGTCTGATCATCCTTTAACATAACTTTAGATGTTATTTCATAAGAAAATCATCAGGATATTTTAGAGAGAACCATCGGATATTTCAGCCTCTGTTTCATTGGGACGGCCGGCAATAAAAATCTTTTTCTACTAACAAAAACTCTGATTTGTTCTTTCCTGAGAAGTGCTGATCAGTTATTGAAGAACAGTTTGGGTGAAATTCTGATGCTTAGAAGAATTAACTTTGTAGCTAGTCCGCGAGCGGCAATAAAAAAAACATTTAACATTGCCAATCTGGATTGTCTGCGAAGTCGCGCTCTTACATGATATTCCCTTCACTGAATTGAACGAATAGACAGTCGTGTTCTATACGTTCTCCTTTTCGATTATCCTCCATATCTTCACGGAGGCTAGATATTTAAAGTCAACCCCGTATGTGTGTGAAACAAAAAGTACTACGGAGTTTCCTTCACAAGATTTCGTTTCTGATCAAAATTATGCAGATAATAACGAGTCCCCTCTCTCATTCGCTTTTCTCTGACATCAAGTCAATTAAAGCTATTTTCTTTAGAAAAAAATAAATAAATAAAATAATAATGGTTCTTGCATGAAATATTTCAGTTGATTTAACGTTACATTCACGACAAAAGAGCCTCAAGTTATTTACTTAGCTGTTTTATTGATAACAGTACTCAACCAAACGCCTTTGGATGAGGAATTTTGACATGAGGGGGAGTGGTCCCAATGGTCTGTATTTTGAGCATAATGTGTGTGTGTGTGTCTGAGCAGGGGTTGCTTACATGTGTTTCGAATGAGCATAGGCAATCATCAGGTGAATTACGCAGTCGCCTATCAGACTTCATCCATGTAGCCTAATTTGACTTTTAATGGCAAAAGCACTCATCACGGTTTCCTTTGACTCGAATGCTTTTCAAATTGCACCTGGGACCCAACAATATTTTACGGGATGTAATATTGTGCGAAAATTGTCTGGAGAGTGAGGGAGAGGTTCCGTAGTATTGGGATCAGACCATATCATAATCAGAATCAGATAAACAGACCAGCAACATCTCGTGTCAAATTGATGCGAAACAAACATCCAAAATTGGCCCACTTATTTCCTTCGTAATCCACGTGCATTTATGCCCGAAACCTCCTGGTCCAAGTTTAACAAGGCTTGTCGAATGAACAACGCAGGCATTCTGTCCCGGACACAAAACTAATTAGTTATAAATAACCGCTCCATTTTCTCTTCTATAATCAGTTCATGGATTGTTATGCACATACCGACAACGACTCTGACTGTGTTTGTCCACCACACCTGGATTCATGGATCCACTTGGACGAAATTCAATTCTTTTTTGTGCCTTTTGGTGTATAAAACTCTCAACCGCAGAATGAATGTCCACACTGCTAACTTGTGAGAATTCCCAGGAATTTTTCTGAATCCACAACTTGAGAAATTCTAGTATTTAAATGACGTGTTCAAAAGGCATGTAAAATGGATTTTATGCGCAACACTATCTAAGCGAAACCCCATTTTTGAACTAAAACAAGCTAGTGCGGTTCAGTCATTTTTATCAAACTGTAATATTCGGTTTGACCCTGTCCAAAGTGTATCAATTTAGATTAAATGGACACCGGCTCAAAATGGATTTCGCTTTTCATACACCACCCCACTACCTTGCTGGTTAGGCTTTGGTTAGCCGAAGTCTCCGGTTGTGAATTCCCTAAGGAAATTCACCTGCTTTAGTCTGGGCAAACTAGCATTATTGCACTTACGAGCAAATTACGAACTTTTTCTTATTTTTTTAAATATTATTGTACCATGGTTTCTTCGGCACACAGTCTGAACTCAATCATGAGCGAAAAAAATAAATAATTATAATATCCATACAAACTAACTCACCATCCCAAAAAAAGTCCACGAAACATTTCCAAAAATCAAAATTTGAGCTTCAGTTGTATCAATGTATTCTAAGGAAATAATGCAAGAAACTATGCATACTTAGAGTATAATCATATCTTCACCTTTTTTCACTAGTCCTCTACACCTAAAAAGACGCTTTGCGGTTTTATCGGGCCCACCTTACTTGGTTACGCTCAACCGCGGAATTGTCACCTGTTCCGGTAAGTAAGCTGTCTCGTTTCATGCACTAACTCCAGAAAACGTTGTTAACATGTAATTTCTTACTCATTTAGAGCAATAATTCCAATGCCATTCACCGTGCTTACGAGCGTTGAGGTAAATTATTTTCGATATCACAGATGGTGAGACTGTAAGCTTGTTCACGGACTGCAATTCAGTTGGCGTGGTTTACCCTTTTACCTGTGTTTTATTGCCAATTATCGTGCACTTTGATTACATCATCATTTACCTTTTAACATTTTTTATTGTAACGTTTTCAGCATTACTCCTATTTGCGAAAAATTTAAGAAATTATTCGGAGCTATTTTTTACCATGACGGTTTTTGAACAGGCAAAGGGATATTGCTCGAGGACCAAATGTAAAGACAACGTATCAGGCTGATTTCGTTTATGTTGGGGCCTCGGAAGATATCACTTTAATGAACCTATGTGAGAATAAGTTTAGACTTTTGAAGAAGTTAATGGACGGTCTTTCCGAATGGAGAAGACTAACAAAACGTTTTTGCACACTGCTGCTCGTTATTAAGATACCTTCAATACTTCTTCGGCAGATGCATCAAATGGCCAGCTCATTTCTCACGCACGAATCACTTCATAATCTTAACAACTAAATTGGACCTAAACCAGTTAACCACTGCAGTGGATACCGTACTTAAAAGACAAAGGTTGCATGCAACAACAATACTGACTCCAATTGTAGCTTAGATGCAGTTAGAAGCAGTCGGCGTCTGCTGCTATACCAATGAATTCGGTGATAATGCAAGGAATTTTAAGTCCGGTTGCAAATATTGCCATCACCGGTCTTGTCGAAAAAATAGCGGGATGTGTCATGATGAACGCATTGTCCGCTGCATTGAACATAGGTCACCTGTTCTTCGTTTGGAACAGACATTTTTGTACAGATTTCATGTTGGACATCATGGATAAATTGTCAGTCTAATCATTAAAGAAACCGTAAAACCGGTCAATAATCACTTAAAGGCGGCCAACGAAACACCTAAGTTCAGAAGTTTCTTTCTTCGCACCTTCAACTACATCCTGAATTCTCCTGATTTTCTAATTTGTTAACATTCCATTCGCTGTCTGGATTGCCGTGACTGGTTAGTTAACTCGGAGGAGTAAACTAACACCACCTACGAAAACTAAAATCAAAATTTTGAGCAGCGAATAAACCTACTGTTACTCTATCAATAGCGGTCCCTAAGGTATCCCTTCCATTTGGGTATTGATACGCAAATATCCATAGTTCATCCGCTCCTTTTAAAGTATACTCGCTGTCACCGAGCCTATAGAACATTGCATCACAAAGCCGGGTCCTCTCATTCACAGCCTAGACCTTCCAGCCTGTTTTACGACTACCCCGGAATAGATAAAATATACTGCAACAACCTCAACCTCAACAACCGCGCTTATCATGGCTGGTTGTTGGAGCTTCGAACCAGCCAACCAATGCCTGAAACCGTGATTTCAAGCACCGATTAATCAATGCATGCATCTTATCGGGTAATTACCAGATGAAAAAATAACTACTCTAGAATACTGCTTGTTATCCTGAGCTTTGCACTTTTGCACCCATTGCATCTCAAGTTTGTGCTATGACACAGGTTCAGCAGCGGTGTATCTGTTACTGAGGAGCCGGTCAGTTACCTAAAACCCTCTATGATCTTAATTAGTAATTGTTTGTAGATCACCCAGTCTGCTATCACACGGGACTGGGAAAAGGTAATCACTAAATATCAGTAACGTAAGTATGTCTTCAGCCTGACTATAATATCCCCCAGCTAACTTCATTCACCCATTGAAAATTCTCAGTTCAAAGCTGAAATGTTGTTGGAACAGTAGCGCATGACAACTAATTTGTAATTTCAATGCATATAGCCTCCAAAACACAGATATTATCAAGGAATTGACCGTCAGCGTCGTCTCTTTGGCCGAAAGCGTGAAGGATGTTTTCGTCTGAATCGAAAAGTGGTCTAACCGCTTAAAGACCAAGATGGCATCACAGTACTTAACTGCAGGATACCTGCAAAACATATCTACCATTTCGGCGATGAAACGTGTTACGCTCATATGGTTTTTACGTTCTCTATCGTCATATTTCAGGTGCATTATTTGTCAAAAGTGGAGAATGACGCCGTCGGCGAATGCGTCGAGCACATTTTCCGACCACTGTTTGCAGATAACTTCTGTTTTCGAATAAACTAGAGACTTACCCACGGCAAAACAGCTCTGAGAGCTATGATTGTTGGACGTCTCATACACGGTAAATCTATTAAATTTAATAACCAAAAACTGGAAGCCATAAAGAAAAAAGGTCTTAACATCAGTGACCTTGCCATCATTAGTAAGAAAATTCAGCGATGGATTCAGAAGGCAATGCAGTCGGCTTCAGCGACCAACGAAAACTGTCCAGGTAAGGACGTAGAATTCCAATGTTCATGGTATTATTGAAATATTTCATATACGCTCAAACGTTTCTCCTATTGGTATATTACTGAGTGATATGTATGTATATATGTATATACACAGTGAAATGGGCATTACTAATAATGTTTGCATCATAAGTCTTATTTGAACAAACTACATTGTTAATTATATGAAATTATAGGTTAATCTGAATGTAACTAATGCAGTTTTTCTTCTATTTTATAGAAGTATTCAAAGAAAAGCAAGTGGAAAAAGCTTTATAACTTTTACATGTTTGACTGGGCAAATACTGCCGGTTGATCCTAGTCCTCCATCCGAACTGGAGGTTTCTCGGGAAATAAGGTATCTCAAAGGTCATAAGGCTTCCAGCCCAGATTGGCAGTCAACATCGGCTTTTAAGGATGGTGGTTCAGCCTTTGTTTTGGATTTAACGAAACTCCTGGGTTCAGTATGAGTGAAGGAAGAGGTTACAACGAATGGTTTAAATCATACCGGTTTACAAGAAAGGTGACAAGTCCTCCTTTGAAAACCACAGAGGAATTAGTTTATTCGACATCATCTCTAAACTTCTCACCAGCATCATACTCCGACGATTGTCTGCCGCACGAGAACGGTGCACGCGTGAGAATCAGGCTGGTTTTAGACCCGGTCGATGTTTTGTCGACCACATCTTTGCCCTCCGCCAAATTCTGGGGCATCGACAATCGTTTCGTAGGCCCATCATCTCTGTCTTCCTGGATCTGAAAGCGGCTTTCGATTCTATTGATTAATAGAGGATTAGAGACGAGACAAGCGGAAAACTAAAACTGGGATGTTCTCCGATGTACATTGCAATGAGCTACGTAGCTCATTATAGCCGGCTATTGTAGTGACAGTGTCAACCCCTTCCGCTCATTGACATTTTCCATCTTTCGGTCCTTGTTGATTTACAGGATCAAGATTACCTCGGTGATCACGGTAGGTTGACTTTCACTTTCTGCACGCTTACCGACCTGTAAGCTTCTCTCTCTGCTCTTCAACTAATTCCAATACAACCGTGGCAGAGGTTTCGTGATACCAGTTGTTCTGTTTTGGTCAGTTATTTTATCCGTTGCTAGACGTACGAATTCGTGGACATCATTACTATAGAGACTAAACTACTAGCGCACTATTAGTCAACTAAGGAGCTACACATGTGCTAGCATTTTGGTGCCGTATCTCATTTGTAGATCAAATGCAGTTGGCTATAAGCGCGCTCGTAGCCGATAACCCAGGCAGCACAAGGGGATGCTCGTCATCCTTTGAGTGACCACACGCCTATAGCCGACGAGACAATACAGTCGCAGCACGCATAAGCTTGGGATATTCAAATGCTTTCGAATCCCTAAAAGCAAATATTATTCATCCAAAAATATACAATATAACGGTGTCACTTTGCTCCCAGGAATTCTTCTATATGCGACAGGTATGACAAAGTTCGCGAACTCTTATGAAATACTTACCGAAACCGCATTATTGCTGGTTTTCGCGCAAATTTGAAAGCGTTCCGGAAAGATCAAGGTCAAATTCAAATTCAAATCACAGGACGTAGAGAGGCCTTCGCCTGTTGGGTGTC
>UZAN01042591.1:33709-47212 GCA_900618425.1 Echinostoma caproni | reverse complement strand
CGATTCGTTCATTTCGACATTGTCTCGCGAAGTACTTCCAGCTGCTACATTTGCGCACCTGATTGGATCGGCCCTATTCTTGATTCGCTACCCGGGACTCTCTTTGTACCACCTTTCATCACACGATGACTGAGTCTTTGTCAGTTGGGGCTGCATTTAGTTTTCCTTAACGTAAAATAAACCAAACTGAGGTATAGATATCATTCGAGAATTCGCTGGAACACCAAAAAATGTCGTTTATCCCATTGCGCGTATGCTTTGGAATGTGTCCAATTGATTCTAGGAACAAATTGCAAGTCCAATATTTTGCCTACTAAGTTACTGACTGTGGTCCTACAACCCAGAAACACCTTTGTCGACTGAGAGAACTAGAATCGAAATCCACAAATACCGGTCTTCAAAGATCGCGCTGAATACCTATCAGTTGTCATCAACTTCATATTGAATGAAACGTGATTGAACTGCGTAGATAGAAAAATATTATGGTTTTTCTTCATATGGCTTATATCCCGCTGCTTGAAGCAGTAGATTGCACTTTGCCTCGATTCAGTGGTCTGGCGAAAATTTACCGGTCTATAATTCCATGTTATTCCACCATGGCGACGTTGAATAGGGCCTATCGCGCCACTGCCAAATAAGCAGGCTGATGTTCTGAGAGACTTGGGAACACTGCAACTGTGAACAAGAAACACATTTCGCTAGGCGTTCTGTCCCCGTTCACAAATGTACTTTTGATGAAAAAGGTGAACCTGTTACGGAATCGCATTCCAAAANAAAACACTGTATGCGACGGTAAACGAAATGGAAACATAGAAGCCACTACTGTAGTGTACACACTAAAGACATTTCCACCTAGAAATCAGAAAATTGCCTTAGCATCTTCGTCATCGGACATTTACAGTTGCATGCGTGTTTATATACGAACTACGTTTGCATGCAGATTGTTTCTCTGATTGGAATAAAGTGCACTTTGAGTTGCCTAAGTCGAACGATGAGGCGACCGTGGCAGGGAATCGAGGAACACACCAGATCTGTGAGAAGAGTAATTGTGGCCCACCTAGTAGAATCAGAGAATGAAGTGGGCAACAGCAATCCAGCTTACCGTAAAACTCGTACAACCATGTTCATTAGAGATTGTGTCAGTTGTAATTGGGCTACTAAACCTATCACTGTGAGCACGGAAACAAACAGGTCAAGGTACTCTAGCTTCCATGGCCTCAAGATGACATGAAAAATAAATCTGGTCGTGACCTCTGCCACGTGATGATGACATCAGATATCGCGACCTTGCTATGCGAAGGGTAGCAGAAGTTGACAAGGATGATCCGTGACCACCTGCATCCCCCTAACGTTATAAATCTTCACTTTTTATCATTTTACCAACCAACTAATCAAATTCGGTTCCGATTTACTAACCAACTGATGTTCCAACTTCTTTTACGAATAGGTACACATGTGAATGCATGTCAGCGCCGTTACAGGAACAAGATTGTTCGCTTATGCATGTTTTGCCGATTCCTGTTTAATAACACCAGAAAGGCTGGCTGACAAGGGTATGTTAGGGGTATCTCCCCTCAGATACTTGTTGTTGGATATCTCCATGATCAAGGTCAAAATATTTAACATTCAGAGCATTAGTTGATCAGCTTGATCACTTTCATCGGTTTACAAATGGTATGTGGCTTCCTTCAGTGTCGAGTTCTCCTGGGAAATCACTGATTCCTGCACAGACTGCAGGGTGGTCTTTGGTGGCTCAAATGTAAACAGAGAATGCGAATTGAGATAGTTCTCTCGGAACCAAATATTTCCACCAGAACAGAACCCATTTTTGTCTCCTTTTCCTTATCAGATGGATTTACCGACTTGGAAAATGATCGGAGGCGTTTGTAAAGACTTATCATGTATACTTCACATTCTCTCTCCATTTGACGCGTTTCGCCAAATAACCTCATGAAAATATTGCCCCCGTATTTAAATGAGAATTCTGGTTCAAAATACATCACTAATCGGAAACGACTTAAAATACTGGTATTAAATCGCACACCTAGTGTTTGAAAAGAGTGTTTCAAAAACACAACCATAAAAAGTAGAACAGAGATGCTATTCACTGTGCCTGTGATGAATATCATTGCAAATCCATGGAGCAAATTTAAGGCGATTGTCCAAACTGTTGTTTGACAAATTGATATCTTTTGTTGAAATCGCCTAGGCGGCGTCCATGCTTGGGGTCCGAATCCCATCGAGGCTATTGCACTTTTCAAAATTTCAACAGAAGGCGGTTATGCCAGTAACCTTCAATCAGTGGCCGTAAACATATTTAATTATGGTGTTAATGTACTGGAAACGATGAGCATCAGTCATATAGCTGGGTCTCAGCTCCTCGAACGGAAATTTTATGGTGCCAGTCCCATTCGGTAGAAGAAAGTATTCTGCGCTGCTGCTGAATCACCACAAGGACAAATAGCCACTTGCTGCCTGGTATCGGCCATTCCACAAAATTGTTCCCGGATAACATACATCAAACATTTGCGACTGAATGAATTTCCGATGAAAAATATGAAGAACATGATGTAGACTTCGGTGTTTGTGAATGTATTAGGATGGTAACCAAAAGATGATAATCAGGTGCTTTAGGAATGATCCCAGTGAATAATTTTATTTCAATATGATTCTAGATTTAGTTCGTTACTAATCTAAGAGGAAAGAACAGAATAATGGTTACGTAGGAAAAGTTAACTGCTTTGATTTCTTTGTACAGACAATAACAGCGGCCAACCTTACATCAACCGCAACAAACAACACTTGTGCAATTAGAATAAACTTCTTCAGACCTTTTGGGATATTGTAATACGGACCGGAAATTCCTTCTCAATTGTGAAATGACTCATTCACTTGATCACACAGTGACTCATATTCAGTTTATTAAAATTTCTAAGGCTTTAAATCACGTAGTTCAATTAAATTTGAGAAAATAAAAGACATTATCTGTCCGCTAACCCGCACCCCCAACCCGCACACCCCGTCTTTTGTTCCTTTGGTTGTCATGTGAAGCAAGCGGGCACGGTAGGCTTGCGAACCAAACTGGGTTTCCACCCCCAGCCTCGGGTAAGCATAACTCTGAGACTATTACCCTTTTAACTAAGACAGTATGGGTGAAGAGGGAAGAACATGAGGCGGATCTAATTTGTGTGTGTGTGTGTGTGTGTGTAGACGGGCTATACAAATATCTCTACGTGACCAATTTAGCGTTCACTCATTACCGGTTGTATAACCAAAACAATTCCAAAGAAGTGAAGCATTTTAAACTACAATACTACACCCCAGGTCGTGAGTCACCAAGGGGTTATTCAGATTCACTTGAGCATAGGATAGCATAATCAGTCGAACCGTATGAGATACACTGTTGTTTCGATGAAAAAGAGGTGCACATCAAAAATGGAATGAAATCGGATTTGATGAGTATATTATTATTATTTTCTCCACCTTCTTTTATCTTCCAGTGAGGAAGGGTTCCACAAATTTGTTTGCTTTTAAAAGCTACACGACGTTTTACGCGTAAGGCCCTACAAGTGAACTCGGTGCTAGCTAACTATTGCGTACACGGTTTAAAGAGTAAGTTTCTTTTTTGAGCAAAGCCAGTTGGATTGACGTTATTTGGAGAAGCGAGTGTTCATATGTTATATAACATGGGGTTTATGACCCTTCAATTCCGAACGGGGAAGATTATTTCACCACACCCATCCCTCTTTATATACACGTATACACAATGAAGCAAACTATCTGAGCTTGTCTCAAAGGTTGGTTTCAAATCAACGCTACATGAATTAATACTTACCGTGAGGGGCTTTTATCGGAATAGGTGACACTTTGACAATACACAGTCACTTATCTGCTTATCATTTGATTTCGTACAGTGGAAATTCCCAATTTTGATTCCCAAAAACTTCTCATGTTTACAGGATCTAGCTAGCCCCTTGAGCCAGATACATTATCCATGGATGTGATACAATGAAGCGTGATATGAGCCTACTCTAAAAGCAAAAACAGAAGAGTTAGTGCTTTAATCTTACCAGATGTGCGGTTGATTCATTGGGAGTTCGTTTTTTGCACCCAACGACCGCAGACATTTTATTTGTATCGCACACAACACCTACACAAGAGCTTCAACTGCCAGACCGAATGCTCCTAGTTAAAGCCCCGTTAATGCTGACCAGTCCCACGGAGGACACAAACAGCCTGGTTTTTACAGTGTATCTTATCAAACGGGGCACACTATCTCACTGATAAATGACTTCGACTTTGTTGTTTATTCAGCTGATAGACAACAAAAACATGGGTACAATGAATAGATGCTATGCTGGATTGTACCTATGCTATCCACTTGTGCACCCAATCCCAATGTGGTTTCGCAAAAACACTTGTTTTTCACTCGATGATTTGCGAGTTTCACAGAGAATATAAGTCAACTACCGTCCACGTGTGGCTAAACGATTGCGTTTGGGGAACCAATCAGAGCTGCTCACAACGGTTAGACGCGATGTAAACAATGAGAGACGCATTCATTTCACCGTAGACTTGGGTTATTTAAATAATCAAACATTAATTAATTAATTTGTTTTGAAAATAGTGATTATATTTAGATTTCAATGATACATCACCAGTTTCAGGTAGACACAAAGAGAACCGAGGTTGACAGATAGCACATCCGTTAATGGGGCGGACTGTTTCATTGACTGACCGAAATGTGTTGTGACGATACAATGTCCTGAAATGCATAACAAGGATAATCTGTTCCATATTGGTTTTTCTTTGTGAAATGAGAAAATATCATCCATATACCTTTTCTTTCTGATGATTGAACCGTTGGTGATCTGCAAATAACTTGCGAAGCTCTATTTCAAACACCTGTTTGGCCAAAGAAAATGGTTACCGGGACTAGGGGGGACTACATTTGACTCAAACTCAGAATACCCGGTAATTTGTTGAACAAAGGATCATTTAACTGATCACAATATCTTTCTACACAAAAGATGGAAAATGACGGAAAGCAGAACGGACCATTAAGATCAGAACGCACTGTTTCGGGACGAACTGATGTGATTCAACCGTAACAGCCACCAGATCATAGATTATTCAGATGTGGATTGTATCTCTGCATCGACTGTCAATCCATGCAAGTAGGTATTGATCGAACTCGGATGACTTGACCTTCCATTGGGAAATAAACTTTATTCTCTAATATCATACGTGCATATCGATAGTCATGCTTAAAGTGTATCTCTCCCGAATGTTCATTTCACATTGCACTGATTTCATTCCCTTGTTTCACTAATGGATTGGTGAGATCTTGAGTGTCACTATAAAATTCTTAGTTGTTTGAAAGGTAAAGCTCAAAATGTTTGGTGTAAAACAGCATGAGATTCATGTCTTAAATAAGTGAATACTGCTTGATGACAGTGTATTCTCTCTCTCTCCTTAACTTAATTATTTCACATAGCATACATTTTTGAATGAGTCGTATACCATACATTTTGATTTTTCATTTAATTAAATTTAAAAATGACGTGGTCATAAACTGTTTACGTGAACACTATCGTCTGGAAGTAAGAAAAAATATAGTTCAAGACTGATGAAAATTAATCGCAATGTTTAATATTTTTCACTTCTCTATAGTTTTAGAATCCACGTGTTCCGAAGTTAAATTCATTCAGTTATCGCCCGACATCCCAGGTCTGAATTTAATCGTAAACATGTTCTCCACTTTAAAGGCATCCATAAGTTAGCCACGTGGGGAGTAGTCGCCAGTGGTCAGAGTGCGCCATGCATTCGCATAGACTGACCAATGAATGTCATTTTGGTTCACCCCAGGTCTAGCTGACTCATCCAAATGCTCGAAACCTGAGGAGGAGATGCAGGTTATTAACAAAATGAAAAACAATACCTTTGTCACGCTAATGGGTTATCTTTATGAATCACCTCTTGTGATTTGCTGTCTACGGAGATTTCGTACAGCCCCAGTAACTGTCGTCAAAATGGAGAAGTGGTACCGTTATAAGACATTCGAATAATACAAGTGATAGCTTAGGTGAATACTATTATAGCGATGTTGTGCCTGTTATGGACTACTACGATATTTGTTTGGACGAATGATGCGCAAAATGCTACGCATTGGGAGAAAGAGAACTGACGAAGGTCACCTGTGTCACTCGAGTTCGATCAATACCTGCATTGTAAACGGACTGTCAGTTTGGATAATACCATCTAACCGTCAACATGACAGGATAATATGAGAAAGTGTAATGCTTCTACTTATATGGATTTATCTACCTTTTGCAGTTGGAGGTTTCATTTGGATTCTTGAGGTACCTGACTACAGACAAAAACGCTCTCGGCAGTCCACATCCACGTGCGAGAGTAGGTCAATACCTACGCACCGTTGCGTCCACTTTATACGAATTGTTCACAAAATACCACATTAGCACGCATCACGAGTTATGTGGCTATTTTTGCAGCCTGTCTGCTGCTCGTGGACAGATCGCGTGACAAGCGATAAGACAGTTTCGATTCCTGGTGTACCTCGTTGAAGTAAGGGCTTCAGGTAGCAAGTATACTCCACCAAAAATCTGTTTCTTCCTTCCCACGGTTCACATCTACTGTGCCACTGTCAGATGCACAAAGATGGTATCTATGCAGGATGTGTGCACGTACATTTTGGGGAGTACGTTCACGTGACACACACAGTGGGAAAAATCCCAAAATACAGCTGATTTCCATCAGAAGAAACAGGTTGTATGTTGCCGTCCGATGGAGAACAGAGTCACTTTGAGGGCAAGCTGAACTGTTTTACAATCAAGTATTCCTGTATTGTGTGTGATGTATCGGTGGAACTAAAAAAAATACGGGTGCCATCATTCATGGGATTAGACACAAAAATCAATAGGAAGTAAAATGTCCATCTTTCAATATGTTACCAGTATATAAGTATCTATATATGTAATCTCAACTACTGACAAAATTTCATGCAATCAGTTCCCTTTAATATTTTCATGAGAGTAAGAAGAAGCATCATGAGCACAGGATGTGTTGAATTCAACATATCCTGTAGTCATGATGCTCCTTCCTGCTCTCATATTGATATTGATATTGTTGAAAATTGGTTCTCGTGGCTCGGGTAAACTGAATTCCATTTCGCCTGTTCGCCGAGCTTGGCAATTTATTTGCAAACGTTTCATTATCAGGCGAGGTGACATCATCATTGCTTGTGAAGTGGTAGTGTTCTGCTTGTACCTGCTCGTTTATGTGTTCTTCTCCACTCTTCAATCAACTCAATAAATAGGCACGTTGAACTGGATCATGTGTACACACCAATGCAACTCAAGGATCAAATGATGCAACAAAAAAGGTCACGTCGTGACCTGAGAACGGACGGAAACCGCAATCGGGACGAAAGGACAATCTGCCCCCTCCCGACCGCACCCACTGGCACCAGTTCAACGGCGTACCGAATCGAACACAGTGAGAACAGGGGACGAAAATAATCGGTGGAAAAGAACACATAAACGAACGGGTACAAGCAGAACACTGCCACTTCACAAGCAATGATGATGTCACCTCGGCCGGTGATGAGGCGTTTGCAAACAAATTGCTAAGCTCGGCAAACAGGCGAAATGGAATCTCAACTATTTCATCTTACTCTTTTTCCCTAACCCTCAGTTTCACGCGATCAGTCATTTCTATTCAGGTGTTTAAGAGTTTCTCTTCCGTTCCTTTTCACACTTTTATTCAAATTCAACTTCCACGCGTATCTCATACAAACTGATCCATCATCACAATAGTTCCATTTTATTGTTTCTCTTCGCGAACTACCACTGAGGTCTCGTTTTATTTCGGGAACTGCATGATACAATTTATACTGCACCACGAGAGTAGCATATGATGCCTGCTGTTCTGCTAATAGCAACACGTTCCACTTCTTCATTCCATTCGTCTATGTTCACGAAGCTAAGGCACACAGTTGAATTATTCTAGTTAACTAGCGCTCACTGTTGCTTATACTGAGTTCAACGAATGAGAAAATCTTCAACAATTGCATTATCAACGATCACATTTCGAAGTGAGATTGCTTGAGAAAAAACTGTCCAATGCGAAATTGCAAATGGGGGATGTAGCGAGTGTAACTGCATTCTACCAGAGAGGGTTGAGGTTCAATCCCCAGTTCGGATGATGAATACAAACTGTGGATGAAGTCCAACAAGACCCGGAGAGCTGCCTAGTGCATCACCGCTTTTCTGTTCACCTCATGTAATTGGACCAAAGCTCTACTATTCTCATTTTAAAAACTCGATGCATCCAAGGTTTACTGTTCGACGAAAACACCCGTTTAAGGAACTGTGGTTTGATTTTTCGCGCTTTGTTTGCTCTGTAGCTGACTAAATTATTCACGTGTGTAGGGATAAACGGTCTATCACGTTATATATCAAAATAGAACCTGTAATCGGCTCTTGTCCACATATCCCTTAGTGTTACCGCAAAATATCATTCAAAAGTGTTTCCAATTAACTATTTTTTTATAGACAACTGAACCTTTTCAACGTATCCCATGATCCTTTGTCACGCTTTCATGTAAATACGGAGCAATATGCTTTAGTTGAAAAAGGTGTATGCTCTTTATACATGTTTTACAGGAGGAAGATTCCGGAACGATCCATATTCGATTCCGAGTTCATAACGAAATCCAGTTGCTTTTACATCACGCCTCACATATGATTTCATTTAGTAGAAATATTGCATTCTTTATCTTTTTTGAAACGTCATTGGATTAGTAGAATCTGGAATAGATGGTAGAATAGTAACCAGGTAAACCCGATAATAATTGTACGTCTTGTGTATAAAAAGCTGTACATGAACGTTTTACAAAGCTACGGGTATAATTTTATCTGTTTAATCTAATTTTGAATCAACTTCTCATATAATATTCAAGAGTAGTTGGTTGTTATAATATCACATCAATCCTCATTCAAATGATAAGACGGGTATCTAAGGTATCACAAGTCGTACTATAACAACTGTTTATCATGTTGAATGGTGTATTGCATTCAAAGGTCTTCAGGATAAATTTGAAAAACATCGTGCTTCACACTACAGATAATCGATAGGTATGCAAATCACCGATTCAATACGGCGCTTCATCTCCAATCTCCTCAGAAACTGTCGTTGTATTTATAGCCATTTGACGTTTTCGGGTATTGTGCGCATTCCAAAATTGCACTTGGGCCTTTTTCCACAGTGGAGAGAAAAACAATTATTATTTGAAAACGCAGAAGTGTACATGCAGCTTTTGGAAAACAACGCACCGTAGTTTTAATGAGAATCAAAGTACACCGTGTGTATAGAATATGAAGGCAATTTACTAATATTTGAAATTGTAATTTGAGAAAAATGACGATTTGCGAATATTTTTGAAGGAAAGAGTTTAGCTATGTCTTAGTTACTCGCCGAGAATTGTGTTGTGTGGGTTGTAGTAGTGGGTTGTCATCTGTCCAATTCGAGGCTTGGTGATTCAAATTCCCCCATGACCGTTCTGCGTTATCCTGGACTGGTTAGGATTCTCGATCTTATTGTAAAAACCTACACCATCGAACAAGATTATCTGAACATTACTGCTCTGTTTTAAAGTGACAATGACGATTAAATTGCCGTCATTTATTAAGAATCCGAATGAAATGGAAAATAACATTGTTGAACATGAGCATTCCTTCTATCTGCTCGCAGTAATCATTGATTGTGCAAGTAAAACCTGCTGGCATAATTTGTTTGGTTTTATAAAAAATGCACATATTCTTGAATTTGAAAGCCAACTTTGGGACATATTCATCGCACTCAGTCAGTCAGTATCACCAAACAATAAAATGCATCAAAGTAATCCGTTCGATAAGACTGATCAGAGAGGATCTCAGACTGGTCGAAAATAAGCACCTAACCCAGTTTACGGACATCTTGATTGTCATGATAGGAGACGTGACTTGGCAAACGAAAACGAGTAGAATGGGACAAACACGTCGCTCTGAGCACTGTTTTGAATCAATCGGATCGATAAAGCAAGTAACTAAATCGTGGCGAGTACTGCTGGATGCAATATTATAACTCACTGACCTAAAAGTATAGGAAAAAGTGCTCGCGGTTTTTTCTCACGATAACTGGTTGGTCCGTCAATGGGTGACTGCGAGCACAATCATTAATTATTTAGTGCAGACAGAAAGAGAAGGAAAAATAATGAAGACTGATATCGTGAAAGTAAATAATGGTGAATTTACGCAAGAAGGTATGGATCCCACATTCTTTTCCCCCAGCCCGTGCATTGTTATTTGTGTATGAAACGAACTAACCAGTCCGTTAAAGAAACTTCTTGGTACTTGGAATACTACGGAAGGTTCACAATGTGCTTCAAGGTCAGCTTGATCAATAACCCATATCTGTATGAAATTAAAAAATCTTTTCGAAAATTCTTGGAGGAGCGGGAAGGATGAACTGAAAACACAGGAAACACTGTACAGTTGTTTCGTCTTTGTTGTTGATTCTCATCAGCAATATGAATTCACTGACCAAAATGAGGATCGAGTCTGGGACCACACATATCGAACACAAGCATGCTATCCATTTGATTATAAGACAGCTCACCAAGAAGTTTCACTTTCTCCACACATGATATAACACAAACCATCATTTCAAGCTCGTTATGGTCTTTAACTGTTGATCGTTTCTGTATTAGCCTCTGGGATTCTGACCCAATCAATAAGTAGTGGGGAATTCGATTGGACCAAGTACAAAAGCGAGGTAGCACCTTACTACTGTTTCGATCTGGTCGGTTAGTTAGTGCTAAATCTGGCTGGGTGAGGTGCCATCAGCAAACTAAACTAGGTTAAGTTTTACTACATCACTTATAGACAAATGGAAACCTCCTGTTCACCTGACCAGCGGTCACGTGGGTAGTACACTTGAATATTATTCCGGTTCGCTCCCAGTTTGATCGATTCATTCGTACTACTGATGAGTTTCGGTAGTTATACTTGTAATTACAAGATGCGGACATTTGCAAACTGGTTGTTGCATTGTGGATGAAACAATAAAAGAAAAAAGAGAGATCCTCCATTCGAGCGAGTTATTATTATTATTATTATTATTACAATCTTTTATGTGGTTTGAATCGATAATGGTGCACTTTTCTTTGAAGAAGAACTAAGGTGCTTAATACAACGAAATGCAGCCGATTTCAAACAATTCCAACTGTTCTGTGGTGGTGTCCCTGTTCGTTGGAGTATCGGATATCTGTATTGATGCACGCGGATATGCATACCATATAACAGTGCAATGCTATGCATGCTCCCTTAAAAGCAAGCTTCATTTTGAACATTAAAATGATTGGACGATCGATAATAATTTGTGGCAGCGATCAGTAGAATTGAGAATATAAACGCTATTGCCAAATAATGTTAAGTCATTCATTTCACGTATATTTGAGAACCGTATCATAAAATGTCAAGTAATTGTTGAATAAATTTTTCGTGTTGGATAGCGTGCGCCAAAAGTTCTTAAACAGGAAGATGTAACAACTGAGATTGTAGGGGACGTTTTCAGTAATCAACTGTATGAATTTATTTAACAATGACAGTTTGCTACCATACAGTGCCGTCGTAAGATATCTGTTGAAGAGCGCGAATATATTATTTAATGTTTTGCAAAAAGTTAAATGATGAAAAGAAATATCCCATTCAGGTCAAGTTGGCTTTATAACCGGGACCCCATTCATATTTTACGAAATAGTGGATCAAGTTTGGTGACCCTTTGAATCTTAATTTCATTCTGCTTAGAAGAGTAGCTAAGGGCGTTTCATTGAGTGGCTGTATAATAAGTGTTATCTCAGAGTTAATTGTCACGTTTACAGCCATTGGTGGAACTCGTGCGACATGACCCGCAACTAAATCACATGAGTGGATTGATGCTCACCTTCTTCCGTGTATTTTGGAGATAAAACCCAGCCTTCCCAATTGTGATCCTAACTGGGCAGCGTAGGTTTCTACCCTCAGTTGTGTGATTACGGGCGAAGTGCTTGTTCACTTCATTTAACTCAGTGCTAAGCAGTCACTCGGAGTTGAGTAGTTTTTATCTGGACGATCACGCACATTGTGTGACTGGGATTTATTGCTACTCACAAGGGATACCAGAAATATTTCGGATATCGATCGCGACAATCAACCAGCAGAATGTCTAAATATTTGGAACAATCACTATGAGGATGTATCCACTGTTGAAGTGTTGGTCCTTGATGACAAATCAAGGTCCGTTTCTTGCTACGCAAACGCGACTCCCTCGATGACGGACGACACTTGAACTTCATTCTACCGGAAGAACCTTGGTGCAATGGTTTAGGGGAAATTGTACAAACGTCTTTAATATTCATCTAATTTTGGTGCTTGTTTTCAATTCCTCCACATGGTAGAATAAAACGATAATCACTTGACCATTGATTCCGGTTTGATAAGCGAAGAGTTTGAAGGTGATAACTTTGGATTTACACTGAAGACCAGCTCTGGTGTTTGGCCGTCACTTGCGGACCCAAATACTGCACAAAACCATGTTCCACCTCTTTGTAAAGCGTGACAAATAACCCAACATGTACCTCCAACGAGTGACTGTAAAGTGCGCCGGTTTACCGAATCTTGGTGATCACACCACAGCAGGAGCATTCATTACCTTTGAGGCCAACTGTTTTCACCAAATCACAATCATCTTCATACAACCGGATACCAGTGACAAAGGAGGAAATTAAAAATCCTCTTTGTTTATTATGTCATTGTTTTCAACATAGAACTGCAACAGATTGCGTGTGTAACCCCGCCACCGTTGCTCCCAGTGCAACCGTTTTCATCCCAGTGACGGTTTACATCAGTTTAAATCAGATAATTCATATTGAAGAACTCAATTTAACAAAGGAGAAGAACCGTTTCTATCAGTTCCTTTAGGCACTCCATATTCTGACCGTCATCCTTCGTGACACCTGATTGAATGTGTCGAAAGTTCCACAAGCTCAGCATCAACGATCATTTCATTATATTACAGCTAGACATGCCCTCGTTCGTCATAATAATCTCACGTGAAACTATGCGCCCCAAATGGAACTCCTCCTCAAGGGGATTACTACAAGCGCAATTGGTGTCACTATTGAAATACTCTGTCTAACTTCTTCAATTTCCTGCATACTTTCAAGACTGTACAATGATATGTGCGGAGTTTTAGCTTGAATATTCTCGGCTTTCACCGTAGTGATCATATTGAATTATTCTATGTCACGTCCGAGGTGTAAGTAAGCTTGGGGGCTTGTAAATGTTGCAAAATACAATACAATTCTTATCTCGTATTCCAAAACAGGGTTCCTGAGGTGTACGCAAACGCAGGCTAAACTTCAGTATAATTACCCCCCCCCCACACACACACACCGAAAAGTTG
>UZAN01042591.1:0-33383 GCA_900618425.1 Echinostoma caproni | reverse complement strand
CCCGTTACATATGTCGTCTTCTCTTTGATTGACCAGGAGCCATAACACGGTTGAACAGCTCGGAAACTTGGTTCCCGTAACATTCTTCTAATATGCAATACTGAGTTTTGTGATTAAAGGGTAATCAGTATTGAATTTTCAACCGGTCTAGACATAGTCTTAGAGTAGAACATTTGTCATCCGTTTATCCAATAGAACACACTGGTGCGATACACCGGGGGAGCATGCTTTTTCGCAAAATTTGATTTCGCTTTGGTTGAAATGTAAGTAGAGATTATTGTGAAAAATAGGATTTCGTCTGTTTTACAAACGATGATTTTGATGCACAAGTTACCATCATCCCCGTAACATAAATCGTTATTGGCAGCACAAATGGCAGCTTGGACACAGTGGGATGTGCACGGAGAGGAACCATAATTCGTTCATCAGTTAGACCCAGGAAGATGCGTCACTAATTACCCTGGATATATTGATTTTCGACCATTNCTCTACACTGAGGTATGTATGTGTTGATGGTCAAAGGTGCGTTTAGTTTAATTCTGCTCGAGTTTCACAAAGTGCATTCGACAAGCGGGTATTCGATTCCATTTGCCAAGATCAATATAACATGTATCAGGTAAACTGGAACATGCATCTACTTCGTATGGGTTATATAGCATGCAAGTTAGGCGTTTCTCGTCCATTTTTTTAAACCAGAGTTAAAAAGCCATATGTGGATGTACGATATGTGCGGAGTCGTAAATTGGAGCTTGAGAAAAAAACCCAGTGAAGGCACACTGTTGTCAGGTGGTGCTCACCTTATGTAAGTAGTACCCAGATATCATTTGATAGATTTTCACAAAACTAAAAATGCGCGGCACATCTTGGAGCAGATAAGTGGAATTAACAGCAAAGGAAGCGAACACATTAGGGAACTGCTTCATCACAGATCCTAAGCCATTATTGAAAAAGTGACTTGATTGTTTCAGACTTTCAGTCATGTAGATAAACGCATACGCTTACTCTCCATAGAAAATAACTAACAATAATAACTTGGTTCAATATAAGAACGGCTTCCCTGGGAAACTGGTATCAACTTTCTATGACTGTGGCTTATTTCAATCTAAACTTCTTGTACCACAAAAACAATTGTTTATACCTTCTATACCATCATCTAGAAGATGAAGAACCGGTTTTTCTGAAACACTTTTCTCGGGAATCTGGATGGGTTAGATACATCTTCAGTGTTGCCCAGGGCGACGGAAAAATCAGTTCAGTTCTCAACAGCAACTCGTCAAACTGACTCACTCTACTGATGTTTTTAGCATTGCAAACCATGAAGTAAGCCATAACGCAAACGTAATTTAACAGTATTTCTCCAAACCCAGCTTATTCTAGCTTCCTCAACGAAAGTGTAAAATCTTGCTGGCTGTCGAATGACACCCCAATGCTTACCAACTGAGGAGAGGGACCTGGGTCACGGCATGATTGAGAACTCATTATTAATCTTCAGTGCAACCAGACCCGATTGTGCAAGTGGATGAATATATATATTCCTCGACATTAGCCGACGTGTGTTAACGACAGTACCAACACACTTTCCCTTCCAATCAAAATGGCACGTGTTGTAAATCAAAAGACACAATAAACTATCAAGCATGACTTTCCAAATAGCATGTTATGGTTGGTTGAACCACTTCGTCGTGTTCATTATCTATTAGCTTGGGTGAACTCGATCTATTTCATTCACATTTGAACGTCAATCATCAAAACGGTTCATCATCTGCTATCTTTTCTTTCAGGGTTCATTAAATCATTGGGTGATCCTGCGGTGTAACCTGAGCGAGATGACCTTAAATCTCCAATAGAAATTTATTGTGAATGTGACTTATCGAATGATTTCTGAAACCTTCACAAATCACACTTCTGCGGATGAGTATCTTGGATACGGAATCTGTCGAAACCCATTCATACAAATGTAGTTCTCATGCTTGCTTATGGCACTTGACTTTAAAACGCTCTAGTCAATAAACCCATTCATTTCACCATCACACCTGACCTTTGAGGAAATCATTTACTGCAATCGAACAGGTTCCATGCTGATCCGATTCAGACCTACCTCAGTGTTCTCGTCTGTTGCCTTCCTCTGGAACGTGACAGAACAAATTCCGACTTTGTCTGTCGTGTTTTACCTCCATTCCAATCGGATGAAATTGCCATTTGGCATGAAAGTGGCGAGCCTAGCCCAATTTTAAACGCAATCCTTTCGATCAAAACACCAGAAATACAATCTTTTTCAATGCATGTGTGCCTGAGGAGAGAAGAGATGGTGTGCTCAAGACTAAATAACCAAATGCTACATGCCTAAACGACTGACAACAGCGAAATCCGCCCTTTTTGTCAACCCACGTGCAGGTGCTAACTAACCGGAGTTGACGAGTAGAAGGGAATGCAAACACAAGTCAAACATTCTATCATTTTCTATACAACAATAAAGTCAAAACGCTTCCGTAGCTATTGATGTTCCGTGTGTGGTTACTGGCTGCTTGACCGTTCAATTCTTTATTGCACGAGTCAGACGACTATTTCTTATTTTCTTATAAAACCAAAGTGTTGTGCACTCGTTTAATCACACCCTTAAGATGCTCAATCCAATTCACAAAGTGGAACTGCGAAACGAATTCGTTTAACAATCAGCGCACTGCATCGCGTCTTCTGGACATCCAGTTGTCCAGATAGGGTCCAGTACAGACCAACCGGAGGTTTGTGAAGGTTTTTAATGTTTACTCTTTGTATAGCCCAAGGGAAGCACAGAAAGGAGTACAAATAGCTTTTGATTGTTGAAAGACGCGCTGTTATTTTCATTCTATAGGTTTTTATGGCGCTCATGAAAATTTTTGACCAAAATTTTACAGTGTACACAGTTAGAAGTAATCCAAACGTAGTGTGCTCAATTCGTTTTTAGTAACACTCTATGTCGAATATGAAAATAAGCATATGAGCTCCGACGAGACCTGAGATGTCTGCATGGATTAACCGAAGAATGGTGAATTTATGTGCAAGCGCGATCACGATGCTTTGCTTTAGAGGTCGCATCTACAACTTTCTAGTCCTTGAGGTGAAAGTGCAATGAACCTGAACGTATGTTCTGGCTTCGGCAAATCGAACAGATTACCCCTTTTTGTGGTTACCGAGACCACCAATGCAGTGTTATGCGTCCTTTGTGTGCCAACCAACCGACTTCGATCCCCGAGGTCACAGCCTTAGATCGCAAAATGTGATATATGAAACTGAATGCAATGCTACTAATACTGCCAACTCAGGAACTCGCCCTCCAGTGTTGTTTGTCGGTCAATACGCATAATATCTACCATAGTGAGACTCCATTTCACTTGAGGGGAACGAAAAAATAAAAGGGCTCGATGTGAAATCGATACACGAAACAGCAAAACCCGTATGTAGTGTTTGGTAACCGATAAAAGTGAATGTTCTGAATGTTCTGATCCACCAAGTTTTGTCAGAACTGCACAATTTCCCACTAACATGTTCCGGGTCGTTACACTGGGCCTTGAAGATCCTAGTCAAAAAAACAAAAGCAATGCAATCAATTTTTTTATGTCAACGCATGGAGATATAGGGGCCAGTGGTACGCTTTACTACATTCACGAAGTTACTGCTCTCCATCTATGGGAGACACCCCACCAGTATTCTAGGCAAACTATTTGTAAGAAAGATTTCTGGCAACAATAGCAACAACAAGACCAATTCCAATTCAGTCAACTTTGTACAGCAAAGGGAAACACACGTGTAGTACACACTGCATAGTTTGACCGGTCTGGAATATGTATACCAACAAATAAATTGACTGTGAGCACAGTCTCTCTCTCCCGTCTTGCTTCTTGCACAGGTGTATAGTTCGCACATTCCTTCACACTGTCTACCAGTCCATCGGCAATATGTGATTTTCGTTTTGTTTTTGATACAAGGATCAATGTGTCTTTCTTTCTGGAATTGATGCAACAGAGTTTGTGTTCGATACGTTTAGTGAAAGAAAACCATTGCCAATTATGTCGAAGTATAATCAAACTCATACTTCAGATTTTAATGTTTACCTAAGTGGATTATATCTTTTCAACTTCAAGTAAATCCGTTGTAACTTCAAGTGAATCCAACCAATTGCACTCCATTAGAAACCCCATAAGATTATTGGTGTTTCGGCCGTCAAACGTCACCGATTGGATCGGATCTGTCTAAACCCCGTCCCATCCGAATGAACTAACTTCTCCTTAAAAAACAAAAGTATATTTGAGTGAGTTACCGAGCGAAGATGAACGGTTCTGTGGGGTGGGGTGGAATGTTCGTTTTCCTCCACCCCCAGCCAAGAACGTTATGTTCGTGATCGTTGATCATGTATACATCATAGACGCGAATGAACGAACCTGGCGGTGATTGACCTCTGTCGGTCAGGAAACGAAGCTAATCACGTCAAGATGGATCGATAAATCACCATGCCCAAACGTGAATGTTGGAATGAATCATTGCATGAGTGGATTCAGTCTAGGCCCTCAATAGCTTGGTGAGCAAATTCCAGTGGGCCCGTGAACCCTTGAAATAACACCGATTTCTTTTGAATCAAATGCGATTGCCTACTTATTTTTGCCCCTGAAACGCATGCTTGACGAAATATTTAGCATGCATAAACTGAATATTGCGATTACCTTATCTCCTCGAATCATTCGCCGCACAGGTCAAAGATGACTCCTCCTTCGTCCGCAATGAAAATAAATCCAATTGTTGGTGATTATTTAGACTAAACTGGAATAGACCCCAGTGATTGATAACTAGTGAATAGTTTCCTACTATTCAGGTGAAATACTGTTACTTCTTTTACCATTGTTACCATTGTTAAGTATCTTGTCCAATGTACATTTCAATGTCAGAAATACGTAAGAAATCGCATTTGATTCAAAGGACTTGGTTTTATTCGAGAGAATCGCGGCCTCAATGGAATTTACTCATTGGGTTATTGAGGGCTTAGACTGACTCCACTCATGCAATGAATCATGCTCCCATTCACGTCTGAGCACGGTGACCGACTTATCGATCCATCTTGACATGATTCGCTTCCTTACCCAATCGACAGAGGTCAATTAACTCCGGGTTCGTTCATTCGTAGCTATGACACACACTTGATCAACGATCACGAATATAATATATTATAATATATTATTATATATTATTATATATTATATTATAATATAATATATTACATTCCACGGTGGAATGGGTGTATCCTCTCTCGGTAACCTACTCGAAAAGTACTTTTGTTTGTTCACAGAAAGTTAGTTCATTCGGACTGGACGGGGGTTAGACAGACCCGGTCCAATCGGTGACCGCTGACGGCTGAAACATCGATAATCTTCTGGGGTTCCCAATGGGATGCGTTTGGTTGGATTCACTTGAAGTTACAACGGATGATCCATGATTCGTGCTAATTTTAGCTGAGACGATTTCACCAGTGATCTTCGGAGTGTCAAGCAAGGACGTCCCTATTTATCCACTTGAATTCGTGGGCGAGCACATTCAAGTCGTACTACTTAAAGGGTTGCTAATTCATGGTTCATCCCAAAGCACTCCATTCTTAGATTTTTTCGTTTTGTACATTTTCTCCATAAACCTTACTGACTTTATTGAAAGATAAGTAAGTGACATTTACTTGTAAAAAGAGATAATCAAACTCGACTTAAATTTCCTGACTCATTTCGGACATAGCTTTGCAGTTACCTGGTATTGGTACAGTGAATACATCGGACTTTAATTGAGATCTAGTTTGATGACAAAAAAGTCACGTGTCCAAGCGCAGTGGTCACATGGATGTCACGTGTGTATATTGTCATAAGCCGATGGTGGGCGGGGGCTAGGACGGGGGTTTGGTCGAATTGTGCTGCAACTGTGCACACCCGAGGCGGTGGCCCCCGATCGGAGTCGGTAATGGGAACGCGTGAACAAGTAAATCACATTAGCAGGAATCGTGGTAAAATATGACGGTACACTCGATTCGTCTCGCAGTGTGATTGTGTGTGTGTGTGTGCACACGTTCTGTGCTGAGGCACAAAGTATAAACAAACGCGGGGTTCTGCCGCCCGAGTTACCGTTTTCAGACATAGTATTTCAAATGTACACATGTATATGAATACAAATCGGAAGAATAATTCTTTTGCGTGATATTCAAGGTCATCAGAGTTCAGGAATCTTATCAAGTCCAATCACCTAAATTGTCAATATTTGATCACATTTTTCATTTCCTTAACACGCATACACCAGGTTTTGTAGTCAGTTTAGTCATTATAAGCATACCGGGAATTAGTGAGCATCAGAACATGATGGTGATGGGATTGAAACAGATAATCTGTTGAATGATAATCAGACAGCTTAGTTGGCAACGACAAACAACCAAAAGCCTGACCGTATTAAGACCCATCTGCTTGGTGAGCGGTTTGTGTTCTTCTCCGATTCGAGTCATCTAGAAGGAGTTCGAACAGCGCGTCCGGGAATTTGAGGTTAAGTATGGGTTTCTTTTCCGCGAGTAAATTCTATTTTGTCAGGGGCTCCATTGGAATTTAGCACCACATTATTAGCGTCTTTGTCAGCATTCTGCACGCATGTGATGTCATTTGCATATCCTGTGTAGTAATTGGATTCTCCCATAGATCGATCAAGTGTATCGCACCCATCAATATATAACCGATAAGCTTGAATATTCCCATGATAGCCTTGAGAAACCGGGTCGGTGAGCGAACAATGGTTTTCGGATATTCCTAGTCACGCTCTTACATGTCATATAGTGGAAAATTTCTGACATAGTCATAGCCATTGGCTCAATTCAAGATCAATAATCAGCGACAGAGAGTAATGTAAGTGTATGGGCTGTGTATGGATGTAGCCTTGTCCAGGGAAGATGGATCAGTTAGAAGACAGATCCACAGAAGGAAAACATGGAATGGCCAATATACCAACTTCCCCAGTTTCGTCCCAGTGAAATATAAACGCAGTCTAGTCCGGTGTCTAGCCTTCAGAGCCCGAAAGATTTGTTCAGCAGACACACTGGATGAAGAACTACACTTCATCCGCCAAACACTGCGGGACAATGATTACCCGGAAAAGTTCATTGATAAGAAGATTCAGCTCACTCCGGAGAAGGAAAACTCTACCTGTGTCTCCAAGAAAGAACTATTCATAAGAATCTTATCTGAGGGGGACTGATATACAGAGAGCCTAGTCCAATCACTGAGAGCAGCTGTGATTTCCACTTCCCCGCAGCCAAACTTAGACCAGTGTTCTCTACATCGCCGATGATGCGAATGCAAAGGAAAGATAAACTGCCGAAGCTGACCTCATTCATGATAATTTACTCTTTTAAGTGCGTCTGTGGCGCATGCTACATAGGTCGTACGGCAAGGCGTTTGCCTCAGCGCGATGGTTAAGTCAGGGGAAGACTGGCTGTATCTCAAACGCGATCGTAGGGTATTTCGTCGACACCGGGCACAAGATCGAATCGGAGAAAGCTGTCATATTGTTTATCGTATCAATCGTATCAATCGATCGAGGGCGGTCCGAGTTTGGACACTGGTCATGGCCGAGGCGATCGCGATTCGCTTACTAGGCCCTGACCTATGTGCCTAAAAACGAATGGTGCAGGCGCTCCAATGGCCTTGGGTGTAAAAACCAAGACGGAGCATGACGTGTCACTTGATCCAGATGAAAAAGGGTCACATCAACTAACATGTTAAACTTTCCTACACACATACACACACACACACCTGTACACTTCCATTTCCTTCTGCCTCTGATTAATGATCTTAAATTGAGCCAATCGCTATCATTATGTAAGAATTTTTCCACTATATGATACGTAAGAGCATGACTAGGAATATCCGAAAACAATTGTTCGCTCACCGACTCGTTTTCTCCATATAACTGAAACACAAATTTTTTCGCTGTATGTAACCTCATTCTCTGTCAATTTGTCACCCCAAAAGATAATCAAAGTCGTGGTTAATGGCAAAAAGGACAAGGAAAAACATATTGATGTACTGCTATAAGACGTCAGATGATTCTCATATATATGCACATAATCCACAATTCCAAATGATTGGTTGGTGTGATCGTGGGTTCCTTGTTGGTAGGAAAATAATGAGATAACTGCACATGTTGGAATGAAAAAAACGACTACTTTCGGAAGATTATCCCCAAACATTGTAACAAATAGTCAATGTTCCCCGTGGAAATTCCCTTTAGAACAGGCAGTCTACTGCTTTATAATCACTGGATATCTGCTGCCATGAAGTGAGCAAGAACTCGCCGATTTCAAATTGGACTTAGCATAAGCACTTGTTTTTTCATACAAATGTAATACGAGAGTGGTTCTTGATGAACGTAGCTATAAAAACTCAAACCAACCACAGATCAGTTGAGCTCATCGCACATACCACTGGAATTCATGAAACCGCACCAACAGTGTTTCAGTGTTAACAGAAATTGTCAACAGTTCACCGAGGTATCGATTTCCCTCTGAGCGTGACTAGACAACGTCCAGTTCACGATCAGGCAGTTGAGTTGAGAGTTCTAAAGGCGTTGAGTTCATTTTGCAAAAGCATCTTCCTCGCAATGTTTCGCTACCGTTCTCGTTGATGAGTTCAGACGATGCATTTGGTGGGTTCATCCCGAAGACGTAAATAAATGCCTTCAGACTAAGAGCGCCATCAATATGAAGATATAGCTACTAATTGAACTGTATTCAAAATGAGCAAACGTGCTCCCATGAGTGTTCACGACGGTAGACAATGTCTGTCGGTGTCTGTAACACTTGAAGAGACTAGTTCCACAGTCCTTCTGCAAGAAGGAGAAACACGATCGATATGACCTGTTGCCCTGGTTAGGGTTTTCATTTCCTTATACGAAATCTGAATTGAACACGGATGACCATATTGTATACACTAACAGACTCGCAAACATTATATATTGACAAGGTCTATCGAGTTGCGTTCTTAATACGGGCCCCAGCGCCCACCGTTCCCTAATAGGTTTCGAATAAAGTCGACTTATTATGTGTATATAAACTCGTAGGACGCAGTTCAATGGTATTATGCTTCATTGTCGGCCAAAGCTGTTCATTCGAAAGCAGTATCGGCCAGAACTGTTAAAGCATATACCCGGCCTATCTGGATAAATAAATGTCCCAACGATACCAGGGATCTCTTTGTCTGGCAAACATCAATGGAGCCATGTTTAATGCGTATCGCAAATTTCCCCACCACGGGTGGAGATGTAGAACAATAAGCCCACTTTGTTTCTGCCCATCCATAGTTAGAAAGAAGTTAAAAGTGTCCAATCTTGTTATAGAGACTTAGTATTCAAAGATGCGGTGTATGTCTAGCCCCAAATTTAGTTGCACCAACACCGACTAAATGTCTCTTTCGGTCCTACGGTTTTGTGTGTATCAGATCATTGGTTAGCATAAAATATTCAGTGGTTCGACTAGAAAAAGAGACAAACACAACGAAACCCGCAAATGACTAAGTTTACACATATTACTGGTGTTCTGAGTTCATCCCGGACTGATTCGGATCCCGTGGTAAACATGACAGCAGTGAGAAGCTCGGTGCATGTTCAGGCAGGACTTTGTAAGCAGACTTGCTGTGCTACTCCAATCTAAGATGAAACGGAAATAACTGGTTTCTAAAAACTCAGCTCACAATCAAATAGAAAGCTCGGTTTAGCTATCGGTCGTTACCCTCAGTTCAACAAGAGACATCAATCAGTCCGGCACTTGGTTATGTTTTCCACCTTTCTCAAATCATTTGCGTTTGTCCTTTATCAGAAGTGTGTTGTGCGATGCTTCAGTACGATAACGCTTGACTGAAAACGGGATAATTCACCCGTCTGGTTTCCACAATATGTCCGTAGATAGACTGCCTGATCAACTAATTGTTTGCGTTTCTTCTCCGTTTCTCGAGTGTGATATCCTACCTCGCACAGGTCTCTGGTTAGGAGAACAATATGCTTAGAGAGAGAGAGAGAGCAGCAAAGTATTTCACTGTCATCCGCATCATTAGTTGAATATGGGGAGTTATTTTTCGAGATTTTGTAAAGAAATCGGTAGTGTGCTTTGCACTGCTTAGGTATTAAAGAGCTAATTGAAGGTCGCTGAAAAATGGACAAGTGTGTGTACGGGGCAAGTCAGGATAGAGACGAATAGAAGGTGAGTAGGGTATGCACTAATAAGGAGCTGTCAACAAATTCATTTTATACAGACCGCAGTTCAGAGACAGATCTACGCAGTTGCAAGTCATTTTCCACTGCGGATAACAACAGTGCCTTAATGTGCTATCGTGTCACATTTTCTGTAGGTCTTCTTGCAGATGCACAAATTTCATTTTCAAGTACTCTGATGATATTAAGATTGTTTGCCTGTTTCCCTGCAAAACCGTGAAAACCCGCCATAAAGACATGTTTCTTCTGTTTCGGAGTGGTTAAATTGATCTCCTCTTTTCAAAGACCACCCGCAACCGAAAAACATACGTTGAACTCTTGCCTAGAGTTGGTCACACATCTGTATTTTCTATTGATCGTACAACCTTACAATCCTTGTGAACGGCTCCACTCATGAATGCGATGTACTTTTCAAATGCCTGGATTTTTATTCCCTCGTGTTATTCTACCGCGTCCACAAAACCTTCTAGAAATTTAATAGACTAACACTTCATATATTATTTTTGAGATGTCACGAGGGAACTTTCTGAGGTTATTTCTGAGTAATGAACATATAATTCTCCAATCATCTTTTCAGGTTTGCTTGCTAAAGATTTTGCAGCGATCAAATGATAGCTGAGACTGATTTACAAATTTGGTTTCAACCTTTGTGTTGGATCAGTTACAGATCCGCCAAAAAACTATTTTCCGCTTTTCAACAGCTAACTGCTATTATCGTTTCTGATACGGACCAATTTGTCGAGCGTTCTGTTTCTGGCTTGCTAATCTCTACACGAGCTGCCCGCAACCAATTCACATTTATTTATGCACAATCGACAGCCTACCGGAAAGCAACTGTATCTCATACTAGCGCAATACTCGCTTATAAAGTGAACAGTTTTGGTCACCTACAAAATACTATTCTGGCATACCGTTGATCACATAACTATATGAAAAAAATAAATGCAACACACCTGAATTAACTTTCTCCCAACCCGAAAGGTATTGCCAAATGTGTTTGAACTCTGTCATAGATCATAGGCAATAAACACAGAGGATTCTGTGCCAAATACAAAGCAATCCAGGGTTAGGGCTGAATGAATTTCTTCTGTGTAGAATTCGCGCACAGCTATAGAGTGCAACAGACTGTTCGACGAGCTGTGAAACGGTGTTTTACGAGGTCGTTTCGAACGTTTCATTGCATGTTTATAGCGAGCTTTGTCGTATATTCCTGTTCTTCAAGGTCGATGGGCATGATGCATTTGACAACGTTGACAATGAGAAGACAAAAAACTTGAAATGGATCAATACCAATACATTGAAGGTGGTGAGAAAGGGAGATATAACAATTCATACGTAGTATTCGTCAGTACGTGAATAAGAAAAATGCTAAAAAGGGAAGGTTCAAGAACACCGAGAGTTCAAGAGTAGTATGAACGAAAGGTCGGAATAATTTTATCCCATGTATAAGTCGAAAGTTTCATAAAGAAAAATGCAAGGTAATATAATAGCTTCCCGTATGTTATATGGAAAAATATATCAGTTTATTAGTCAAGCGGAGGATAGAAAACACCCGGTACAGGAGAAACGTCACACGATAAATGTTTATTCCAACACTTGGTGTAGTTTCATCAATCTTGACGTATGCAAGAGGCGTTCCAATATTTTATGAAGTTCTGGAAGACGTGAACTACTAGAGAATTCAAACTGGCGCCCAGCCTGGCAATAAGGAAGGAATACCGGCATTTCTGGTGACATTCGTACAGCAATCACGTGGGCAAATTTCCCCCGTAAGTGAGCAGTGGAAAACATGGATGGCGGGTTGGTTTACTGCACCATGCACAATCACCTTTTATTCAGCGATTTCGAGAATAGTTTACCTCCCGAAACTCGGATACTTCCTCGCCGGCAAAGTATTGGAATATAGTCCTATGATAATCCTGGTGGTTGGTTTTTGCTTACTACCAAAATCGTCCTACTGTATAGGGATCTATAGATTACTAGTTCGAATAGCGGACCACGTTTTTGGTCCACTGTGAGCTGATAAAAAATACGGACACTGCAGCTGTCCAAGTATATGAACTACACACTTTGATAGATCAATATGCTTTATAGCTGAGCACGTTGCCCTAAAACATTTCACTGAACACCTTGGGTCCTCTATAAATATGGAACTATGATGTGGTCTGTTTTTACCCAATAAAGTACGGAAATCTGTTTTAACAGCTTAGCAACACAAACCGGTTTATTTCGACACCTTTGATGCCGCGTCATTTCGCATAGATCATTCAGGAGTTGCACTGAGTGTTTTCATCAGTGCAAAAGGCTCCTGTGAACAGGGCGCTGCATTCTAGAACTTTTATCCATGGTCGCATTATATAGTCGAGGAAAAGATGAAAATCAACAATCCAATCCCTGTGAAGTCAAGAAAGTGACATTTGAAGAAGAAGAAAGTACTCGACTAAAAATAAACGTTAAGCCCATAAAACGTGTCTGAACACGTTTTTACCTTACATCTTAGGACAGCTGAAGTGTCCATTGCGTAACGTGAACGCCGAAGTGAAAACTGAGCATTTTTGTTGTGTTTGTTAATCATATTCAAGCCAACTTTGGGAAAACTAACATACTGTGCTGCTGCATCGGCGGAGTGAGGTAAATGTTTTCTTTATCAGTTTTCACTTTTTCCCTTTGGTATATTTATGCTCTTCAGTGTTCGGTTATAAAACTCACATTGAACAGTTCAAAATACAGAGTGATAAAGAAGTCATACTATTGTCGAGAGATTCACAGCGGGCTTCATTTGAACGGAATCAACCACTAGCATGCATCAAAATGGTGAAGAGACGAAATTACACGGCAATCGTCATCTTAAGTAAAGTAACGTTGGTCTCTCTCATTGATCATACTATGCTCATTACTTTAAGTAGGTATGTGCAAAATCGAAAGATTCCAATAGGAGTTGGTAAACAGGCTACGTCATGAAAAATTACTACACTTTGCATATACATGTCCCCGTTTCAGCCGTAGATATATATATATAATTTGACGCATTCTGCCGAAAAATATTCACTCCCCGAGTCAAGCTCCACCAGGCGAGGAAAGAGATTAACTTCGTCCAGATGCAAGCTTTACGGATGGTGACGTACTCTGTGGATTATAATTTAAAATCGATTGATTTGAACCCTTTATATTAATATTGATTGATGGCATATAACACCAGTCATACAGAACCGTTTTTGAAATATGTCTATAAGACTGTCTTCTTCGAACGTATAATGTTGACTTCCAGCGAACTTATCATTTATGAACGAGATATTTACCAAAATACCTTTAATCGTCTTTTCTGCAACATTGCAGCATGACCTTTGAATTGATTTCGAGTTGACATTGACCTTAGTGTATTCTCAGCAGCGCATTATATCTTAGGGGCCAGAAAAAGACATTATATTTTTATTTTTCGGCTAAAATAGTTATTACTTTATTGTTTTAATATTTTTAGAATCATAAAAATTCGGGGGTAACAATCAACGCCAGGCATTAGGCTTATGATTCTTTATATCACTACTGTAAACAGTCCCTTTCCATACGGTCATAGTATTCACTTCCGATGAATATACATAATTTAAAATACCTCAATTTAATATCTCCATGTGTATATATAAGAAATTGAGGATTTAATTTTTAGTAGATTATACACATATATAATATGTACTTACAGATGCTGATGGAACACTTGTGATGTGGACCTCAGTTTGTAAACATATTTAAGTTTTCAATATCATAGTTGTGCAGTGATGTCCATTGTTAATTGATATAATATTTCCTACTTTGTGTTCCACCGCTCTATGTTCTTACATTTTTGTATGAATGTCTGAAGTGGCGCCACTTTGGGTATCGCGATACACAGCTTTTGCTGTTATTCGCGGGTTACAGCTCAACATTAGAAAATATTTGTTGCAAAACCGTAGACCACTTCATTCTCCCCATGATGAATGATTTGTGGGCCCCGTAAAATGTTTATGCTAATCATTTTGAGTATTCTAAATTGCTCATCTTTTATCAAACGGTGTGCAGAATTTTGCAGTATATTTTGTAATACGGATTGCACTCTGAAAATCCGTTCTAACGCTCGAGTGATTGGCAAATCCCGAAGTCAACAGAAGACAAAATTATTCTGAAATCACACAAATGAAGAAATAATGAACGGTGACAGTGGAAATATGCATGTGATGTGCAGTTTGAACAGGGTTAGTCTGTTTAGAGAGTGAAATGGAGTCAGTATAGTGCAAAGTAAAATGATAATAAGGACAATTTGTATTAGAATAGGATTGAAAATTTGTGTGACTACAGAATGTTTTCAAAAAAAATTCCCTGAATGAAAGTAAAAGTAATAATAATAAATTTTAAAAGAATAATTTCAATGAAGTTGTGAACTAACTTTTTAAATTCAACCCTGAAGTTTTCACCTCGTTGAATAGAGGGTTTTGCAATATTGCCATGGTCAAACCGGATGGAACATCCAAGAGTTTTCGGTATAAGGGTGACGCAGAGAGGAACGGTCTCAGAACAGAGCATGAATCCAGCATCCCTGAAGTGTATGAATGCTCGGATGTAGACACAAGCACAATTTGCATCAAAATCAAATAAATTGCTCCCGGAAGACAGTGATTGACAATACCATTTTCATTATCACGAATGGATTGGTTATGCATCATCGGAGCAATCAGAGAAATTCTCCATTTTGTTTATCCCCTCAACATCGGGTAACAATCTCCGTGTGAATTTACTGCTTATAGTTCCTTCTTCCCTAGTGTTCTGTCCTTGTTGCGTCGGTTCGAGTGATAGCTTTCTACTGGATACTCGTGAATCTTTCCCCTCATAACTCACACATTGTGAACGACTTCCAATGTGTACTCTTTCACCTTTTCCTTGTCATTGTCCTTTTTGTCAATCAGCAACAGCAGCACTTGTTTCACGTATTCCGAATGCTAATTGGAAACTGTATTGTACGGGAGTGTTTGACACTGTGGAAACTCTTCAATAGCATGATGAGAACAAGGTACTCGTCCCCACAGAGAGCTATTGATCTCATGCACAAAGTTGATGTGATTTGTTCCACATTTTAGTGCTTAAGGGGCCCCCTACAGTTGAACAGACAGAATCGTCTATGTTCACAATTTGCCCCCGTCTCGTGTTCGCAATGTCGTAGTAAACGTATACACCCTTGGGATAGGATGGGGTGGAATGAGGCGGGACGGGACTGTGTTGAACCAAATATAGGACACCAGGAGTCGCGTCAACGCGCGGACATTCTATCTCCCTTAGGTAGGTAACCTGGTCACAGCATCCCCAATACAGAGAACAAAGCACAATTGGAAAAAATCCACCCGGACTAACTGTTCGGCCAAGGCTGAAAGAAACGGATAAAAGTATGCGTGCTCCCCTGCAGTTAGGCTTTGGTGCCTCGGGGTACGGTCGCCCGTGCGAGTTACCAAAACTGGAACAACAGACCAAACAGATAGGGGCCTGGGATCCGTGATCAGATTTGGCTCACCTTATCTGAACAAATCGGCTCCGTGTTCGATTGTTCATCAAACCGGATGAACTTCTCACACGTGCGTTTCATTCGCGAGCAATGCAGCCACTGATTGGCCAACTACTGTGTAGTGTTACATCGCAGGAGTGATGTTCAGTTGGAAAGGAATGAACGACATTAAGGAAATAGACTAAAGAATTATGCTAAATTCCAGCGGCAACGAGCGCTTTACCTAAAGTCTCCATATAACCAAAACCAGTCCTTTAGTGCATGCAAAGAATGCGCTCTAAAACAGATAAATCTGACATTCTTTGTAAATTTGTTTGAGAACCTCTTTCATCCTACGCAATGCATAATCGATTGAATGTTTTACTTCACTAGTAGTAGAAATCTTCTAACATAAAAGGCCGAGTTAATGAATTGTTTTGAAAATGAATGTAACTTGTACTGTTTCCCTCAAAGGTGAAATTCGGTCCAAAGTAGCAAGGTCAATTAGGGGAAGTGATTTATTGACATTTTTTGTTATGTCTAAAGTGAACTAAACTCCGAGAGTTAGAAGGCAGTCTGAAGTTCAGCCCCAGAGGAGCACTGAGCTGGAAAATAATGTCCTCTAATGGATACATATCCATTCTTGGTATCAATCAAAATTGTGAATGTTAAATTCTGTTCCTCTTCATTTCCCAGGCTGACCATCTCGATACTAAATGCCACGGTGTAGTGAATGTTAAAGAATGGAGCGATATCTATCTATCTATCTATCTATCTATCTATCTATCTATCTATCTATCTATCTATCTATGTCTATCTATCTATCTATCTATCTATCTATCTATCTATCTATCTATCTATCTATCTATCTCTGTATCTATCTATCTATCTATCTATCTATCTATCTATCTATCTATCTATCTATCTATCTTTAATCTATCTATCTATCTATCTATCTATCTATCTATCTATCTATCTATCTATCTATCTGTGTATCTGTCTATCTATCTATCTATCTATCTATCTATCTATCTATCTATCTATCTATCTATCTGTATACTTATCTATCCTCTTATCTATGTATTTACCAATTTAGCTTGTCGCCTTTTCACTAGAATCCATATAAATGTGACGGATGATTACTCGGTAGTTGTTTATTTCTGTGGTTAACATATGTGCTGAAGGGTAAATACGTAAAAAGCAGACAAGTTCAAACTGAGTTAATCAAAGATATCCAGAGGTCTTCAACCCTGGGAACTTTCGTACCGAAGTGAAAACAGTAGCAAGGTGTGCTACTCAAAATGCGAGCTTCCCGGCAGCAACACAATGATGACCATGTGTGCACAACCCGATAGCTGAGCACATTAGGGAGAAACAAGCAATTCTGAAACAAAGATTTAATGAAATACTCAGGCAAATATCGATCCACCGTTTAGAAAAACACTACCTGCATACCGATTGGCACATACCAAAGAACGCCGGTGTAATCTAATCTCACAATGAGCAACTTGATATTGAATGCAAAGTCTTGTTTTCTCAGTGCTAGTCGCCTCCTATAATATGTTATCATTGCATATTTTTTATTAGTTCTGGCAGACCCGTACTGGCAATTTAGCTGACCCGTAAATCTTTGGAAGACGTAGTTCATGAGTTGAATTTTCTTCAAGAATGAGGGTTCTCACTGTGGTGAGGTCATATTTGAAAGCTGGATTCTGTGAACCATTCTTCATTACCGAGCACCCCTAGCTACTTACCGGCAGTAGCCATAAGTTAGAGCATGTTTAATCTTTTCTCTGGCGGCCTGCATGCTTATCCAAGAGATCGACGCAATTCTCAAAATCTTCTCTCCTTTGTGCTCCAGCTTTTATCGCACACCACTTAAATCCTTCGCTTTTGCTCAAACTTGAGCACATCTGCCGTTTATCCTGTAGTACTCGGATCAACCTGCTTCATAAAACGTTGCGCCGAAAAATGTCTTCCCTCTTTTCAGATCAGTGAGCTTAGGTGATATCACGTCAGGGGCATAGATTATTTCATCCTTTGTTTACCAGTGTGTGATATTCATCAACTGATACTTTGCCTCCATCGTTTGCACGATGCTGACTGCAAGAACCCTAAAATACTGCGTTATCGTTCAGCCATGACAACCGAAAGGTGTTCTTATCTCCTAAAACTGACAAACTTATCGAATATTTTCATAATTTCTGATTGGTGGTGGCTTCGGTAATCACTATTCTAAAAAAGATCACGGTGGTGTTCCCATCGGGAATTTGAATAGAGAAATGCGACCATCGTAATACAATTGTTCGAAGACAGTTTGCACTTACTATTTGTGAATGTCACACGTTAACCATAATTCACCCGGTTTACTTTGTGTGGTGGAAGTGTTTAAGTATGATATGATTTCAGCTACAATGATTATCGAATTCAGAGTCCATACTCAGAAAAGTGCATTTTGGAAACATTCCTATTTTTAAACTTGTATTTTCTTAAAATGTTCGTAACTTACAAAAACTATTGCATCTTTCGACAACCCTCGTTACGTTATTTCTATTGCAGTTGATTTCATAGTGATATCTCATTTCGTTCCGAAAATATGTTCAAAATGGTCATTTTGATTGTTCAGTGCTTGAAGGTTCTTCTGTGGTGGTGTCACAGAGATGGATTATGACCTGAAATTGTAGAACAAACTGGATGTGAATCTGGTCAGTACTAATGTGGATGTCGATCGAGCATGATCTATTGGTGTCCCAGTGCAGCTGTTTGAAGTGTAGCTTATGAATTCTATTGCGGCATCATGCGATGGACGTAAGCAATGGCTCAAGCAGTAGTGCGTGATTCACTGGTATCAGCGGACGGGAACAAACGCGCGCGCGCTCGCACACACACAGAGAGGCGTACGCAAGCAAGATGAACAACCGATATATATGTCATGGGAATTGAGGAGAGTGTGACCGAAGCGCGTCCCACAATCACCCCCCCCCCCCCGTGCTTCAACGGAAGGTAGAGAAATCGGTGCTGCATGGTGGTCATCCAGACATCGCTGAGAGGCTTGTCAGCACCGGTGAGATCAATGCGACAGCTTGAAGTGATGCGATGACATCTTGCAATGATGACCAAACATCTTGAAATGATAGTCAGACAACTTGAAATGATACCCGAACATCTTGATACGATATTGGGACATCTTAAATTGCAAAAGGTATAGTATCATCGTGTTCCATAACGGGAACAAAAGTTTTATCAGCGTCTATTTCTCCGTTAGGGACATTCAGTCGTTCGTGATTCGTGGATGTTAGGTCAAATCAAATCCCTGTGCTCGGGTTTTCGTCTAATCTTACCACCACATAAACCAGTAACCTCCGATTTATCATATTCGCATTGGCTACTTTCTTCCTTTGAACTTTAACTTACACGTGATCGGAATTAGTTGAGCGATATTCACAACGTGTGGTAAACCAATGAGAATGGAAGTGTACTCTGGGTTCCTGATCTGAATGAAAGGGGCCAGCGGAAACAACCATATCATATCAGTCACCCACACACACCGTATGGCGGATAGCGATTGCGTTGTCTACTCTGCTCCGCGAACACATGCGATTGTAAATAAACTGTGTTCTTCGACACAATTCAGACTACCTCTTCAAGTTACATTGGTAATCGTTGTTGTCACGCCGAAATCCAACACACTCCATGCTGGATGCGTGCAGTTTTATTTTGTCTATGCACTGTTCAGCACAGCCCAGTGTACTGGTGGGAACCTTACCTCACTCTTCTTAGCGCCAGCCTATCTGATCGGAAATCTTTCGAACCTGAGTGGTTTTGACAGAGGAGGGGGCAGACTCGCAATGCTGATGAGTTCGACAAAGTTGAAACAGCAAAATAGTGCATTGTATCTTTTCTTGTCATGCCTCCCTCTACCTGCATACGACCGACCGAATATTCACTGGTATACGAGGATAGAAGTGCGGGTCAGAGATATGTATTATTCCTTACGGGATGCTCAACGTGTTGCATTCTGTCATGCAGTTTCTCACAGTGTGAAATAATCAAACGCAACCGAAATGTTTTTCAAATCCCAGTAGCATCAACCAAAATTCTGACACACTTTGAAGGCTTGAAGACTCTCAGTAGCCTATGCTATCCAAAATTCCAGATACCCAAGCACAGAACCAGTGTTACCGGCAACCTCCCGAACAGATTTCATCAATGTTCCTTTTCTAACGACAGTGTTCAGTGAAGATTCATTTGCAACAATCGGGTACCAATAAGCGTGCTCCAAATTTCGTCATATCCGTCAGTGTCAACTACTGCTCAGAGACCGTTGAGGACTCTCAATGATTGCACAGTGCTTGGGGCTTAATACTCACCAGTTTACCCACGAGAGCGACTGTTTACGATATCAAAGTTTAAAACCTCGAAGGATTCAACGCCTACAGTGTGACCAAAATCGGTTACCGATGGAATACTGCTGTCGGGCAAGCAGACACTAACAGTTAAACCGCGGTCATGATGATACAAGGTGATATTTATTCGTGTTTACTCGGTACATAGCTAGCCGACCGACAATCACAAAACTATCATCCCTGGACTCCGTGCGGTTTGTGCCCCTTTCACTCGGTTTTTCTTGTCCACTAAGCGGATGCATGACAAGTTAAACGGGATTGTTTCACTCGGACAATAAGTTAGATAAACATTCCGAGATAGATGGTCAAACCGCGAACTGAAATTGTCCGTATCAAGTGCACAGATTTGGTTTCAGATCCGGTTTGAAGTTGATCCCACCATAACCAGGAGTCGATAAAGAAGTTAGCAATTTTTACTTTACGAAATCCCTTTTTTCTTCACCTGGTCGACCTAAAACAGTGGGATGGAAAGTGTGGCACTCGCTTTACTAAGCCATCGATTACACTGTTCCAGGCCAGTGTCAATGCAACGATTATGACACGTTCAATTTCCGTACGAAACTATGTGCATAAAAGCCCTTCTTACCTCAAACTAACAGCGTCATTATTGCTGCAGACGACGCTAATACTTACCAATAAATATGCACCTAGCGTTTAAATATTGATGGTCCAACTTTCCATTTTACTGTATTGCACGCACTCCGCGGATTATATGACTAAAAATCCTTCCTATATCTTTACATTGTTCTATGAGCTATGAAGTGTCTTGTAAATAGCCAGTAGAATAAAAACACAGAATATAAGCTTGTTTGACACAACGCAGTTTTTCCTAATAAATATAACTGATTTATTCATTCAGCTATCACACTGAGGAGGTGGTGGCCAAATGGTCAGGTTATCAAATTGTGACCCGGAAATCCCGGGTTGGAAGTACTTCACCACCACTCGTCTTCCAAATTTCCGTATTTTCCCAAGCAGCCTTTGTATGGCTCCAGCCTCCTTCCTGAAAGTTGACCGTAAATGTTCAATAAATCAAAAATGTAAGTAAAAAAGACATTTATTCATTTATAAGAGCATATGTTGCAATGGCAAATCTGTTTACAATAATCAAACTATTAATCCAACCTTTTGGGAGAAATAATGGTTTAAAAGGGTAACATAGAAATGCTGCAAGGATTGTTCTTATATCACATAGCAATTCTGAATTGAAAAATGAATATATTCCGTTATGAAACCATCTGTCGTTGTTTTCCTTAAATGGTCAGTGTTCCTTTTTTGTTTCTGTATGTGTTTCGATTGTGAACAAATCTTTCTGTGGGGGGAGGGGGATCAATTAGGGCTGAATATAACTTTTAGGAAACGCAGAACGCAATTAGAATAAGACTGGTTCACATTTTAAGTTTGTCAGGCTGGTTTTTGGTGATCCGCATACACCACAGCTTTGCTGGCGACTGACGCCCGTTCATCTTTTACCGTTTTTCCCACCCTGAAAAAAACTGTTCTGTATCTATTTTACACAAAAGGTTGAACCCTGTATGTACATCGTCAGATTGGGCAAAATGCGAACTGCGACTGACCTATTGCATGCGGATCAATCGCTTATAGATAACCAGTGATGTTCTATCCGAAGTGACTTCACATGGGCCAATCATACGACGTTGTGTGATATTTTCTTTCTAGGGAACTATCATAACAACTGATAATGAATTGTGTTTCCCCGAGCTATTGGTGCCACAATCTAACGAGACTGAAATATAAGATTCGTTTTTACTTATCTGTTTTCTTCAATTCCAATAATTCTTCTCTGGCTGTCTTAACTTATTTTTTTCGATTTGTGTCTTCACATGTTTATTAAACGATTTTCATCGTCTCTTCAAAAACGATTTAGCTCTGATACAAAAAAGCATACAGGGACTGATCGAACCCGAGCTACATCGTGACTTTCACCGGATCTCTTGCACTCTGTACCTAGTGTTTCGAGGCTCATTAACCAGAACCAATATGAAACTACCCCATAACAGATACAACATATCTGTCGAAAACTGCTCCGATTAAGTTGGACCTAGGATGTGCAAGGATTAGGAACAACAACTGTCCATATTGCAACCTGAGTGTGCATAAACACCCATCTCCAGTGACTTTATGTTGTCGGTGATATTCCGTTTCCGCTAGCCAGTGTCCTCCCTATGAGAAGATTGATATTCACGGAACATAACACCCAATTTATCCAAACACCACATTTTATCAACTCAGGTGACCGGTCCAAGCGTTTTGATTTCACACAACTAAAGCATAATGCAGAGGAAAAGTAGTCCAATGCAATGCAATGTGAAGAACACGTATTTTGTTGCTCGCAGGAGAACCGGAGTGTGGGATTTTTATGCAGATAGAAATGTGTGAATTTGATCAGCTTCCTACAGCACCCAGTTGTCTTCTCGGCAAATAATGCCACTTGTGAAATAGCATTAGAACAGCATTAGAACTGAAGATATATTTGTTTCATGATCCGAGATCCTAAGGATATTGTGCAATTATTAAGTTATCTCATGTAGAGCTAATATATACGCAGAAAATAATATGCGTATTTGATTCCCCAGATATTCCACAAATTTGTTTATCACAAAAATGTCCGCCTGTCTCAGAGTTGATGTTACAGTGGAGTTGACAAGTAGCAGAATCCAAGTGGGGAACCACAATACTGCACTCATGAAGATAATTCGAAAATCCCGGACAATGTCACATATTTTCACGTTACTCGTCATTTGGTTGTTGTATTCATTTCGGATTTGTTCAATATGCTAACCAATGCATATGCACGCATGGATATTTCGAATCATGTTCTATCTTGTCCGATGCTTTCATTTTGCTATCCATCACGGTCTCTTCAAACTTCTTAACACAATTTTTCAAACACTATAAACTAAACGGTCTTTCTTTATACTCGTTTATCATGCGCCGTGTCTTCTCTCTTGCCCTGCATCACTCAAGCGCTCCATCTTTGCATTGTACTGCCTCGTATTTCCTTCGTCATCTTCCTTAGTTTAATGATAACTGCCCGTTTGCTTGGGAGCCCACGCTGTCCTGACGATCCACCGTAATCCGTTTCATTTGTGGGATTAAACATGCCTCTACTCTGGTAGGTAGCGGCGGCCTTTTGCTGTCAAACCACTGCATTGGTGATCCCAACTACCACTTATGTGGTGACACATGTACTGGTCTCCCTCCGGTGACCGTTTTGCATTGGGTGATGGGCCCCACTTGGACGCATGGAACCGTATCCCCATAATTTCTTCTTCTTCATTATTTGTTCTTTCCGAATACGTGGATTATTAAATAACGGAAAGATCCAAGCGATATATGAAATTCAAGTCTTTGCGTTGCCTAAAAATTAAACGGCCAATCAGAACAGATTCCATTCTCCGGACGGGACGGAAGTAATTACCCATAATCTCGGATATCGTATCACGAGGTGCCTCAGCAGAGAGGCGACTGAACTGAGCAACCCAAGAGAACGCGCATTACGCTAAAAAGCTCCTGAGCGACGTAGGTACACTACCGTAGCTGACTGGGTTACAAGTAGGAGAATTCTATCCGATGCGTTATCAATGAAGCACACGCAATCAGACACTAACAGCTTCACACTACTCCGATTGATAGACTAAAACGTGTTGAGTAACAAAAACAGATTTGTGACAGAAGATAGAACGTTGCTTGCGGTAGGTTTTGAATAACTTCTGCTTTCCAACCGGAACAAACAAAGCATCGAATCTCACAAGCAATATAGATACTGGGCAGTGATGGTCCGGTGGCAACTTCACCTAATTATCACCCGGTAAGAGTTGTGTTCGTATACCACCACCACCGCCTGACTCTCTTCACTATCTGTGTATTGTATGGCAGCTCGGTGAATGACCACTTCCCTCTTTCTGAAAAATGCATCATTATTTATTCAATAAAAAGGAATTAAAATGAAAAAAACAATGATTGAATTATGGCATTGATCAACGAGTTCCTTCCAAAACTGAAAAGGATCGACAGTAGAATGACAACTTCATGAGAAATACGGAACACCCCCACGCAAAGTCACAGATAGATTGATTGATGATGAACTCTGCAGTAGATAAAATCTCTAGGCATACGAAATTGATCGTTCAATCAGTCAAATCGGTACTAGACATGCGCAAACAGTGCAAAATCCATGAAAAGTTCCATTAAATCAAAGTTAAACAAAGGCCATTCCAAAGCCGTATATATTTGTTTAGATATAGAAATTCGTGTTGTCAGTGCAACTACTAGGTACAGGCATCTGAGTGAAGTGACAACAGATTACCAAATACGTATGTCTGTCGAGCGACAGGAACCACGAAACCGAACGTGTGCTCTCAGGGAATTTTTCGTGAGTAGTTTAAATACCACTTATTATACATACATATATATAAAATTACACTACTTCGTTTTTACAGAAATTACTCCATATAATACTGGTCTTTTATTCCTCGCACAACGAATCAGAGCAATATGGTTATGCCAATGATTCCGTTTGATGTCTGACCAAATTTTCATTCACTGATGCCTTCTACAAACAATTTTGATAACTGAAACAATAAGACCTCTTGCGAAGACTGGCGATTGCAAATGATAGTTTAGCTAATGCCAACTCACGTATTGAAGGTGATCACTTAAATGGCCTTCATCTTATCCTACACCCGGAGACGCTCCCAGTAGGGTGCAACTGCGTTGGCCCTAGACTTCAGGCTGGATGCGATGCGATATGACCGTTGCAAACATCGCTGTTTTTCTTTGAACGTTGAACACCAGACTGGCTCGCAATCACACGGTCATTGTGTTGAATTCCCTTGAAAAACCACGAAGAAATAGCGTTGAACCACAGTAATCACAGTTATGAAATATTTGACAGTTTATTTTCTCAACCGCTCCCGATGGCACAGGCGTATTTTAATTTACACTGCGTGATTGATTAATAAAATATTTCAAATGCTGTCGGTTAATCAACCCGTATCTTTCTTGGGTTCGTTAATTAGCAGCGTAAACTAACATAATTTGACACCCCATGGTTTGTGAATATTGGTGAATCATAGAACGCGCGGGGAAATAAACTTTTCGAGCAAGCTTCTTTGTTTCCACGGTTTTAGAATAATCTTCAGGCAAGTTTCAGTTTCATTCCCTCTGACAAACAACAATGTGATTCATGCATAGACGTAACATGCAGTAACCACCTGTATTGAATCACTTGTTAATAAAACTATGTTGCAATGAAGTCATCAAAATGGGAAAACGGTAGTTTCATTCTGTACATTTAACTCAGCAGGAACCCGTCATTCTTGCATATGATTTATATAATGCGTTACATTCAATACTGACGTATCGTTTGGGGTTACGTGGGTTGGTGTATTTCGTTGTGGTCAATTGCAAAATATGTTAGTTATACACTTTTTGTGTTTTGCGTTCTACAGAAATGATGCAAAAGCTAACCCAAATAAATTGGTTACCTGACCTGCAATTAGGGCTGTTTCACGGTCGTTCTGCGCGGAACAGAACACACGACTGTATGTCTGTTTGTCTGTCTGTCTGATAGACTTGTGGATATAATCACAGACTGTTCGTATGACCTTGAAACATACATCCAACACTGAAGACCAAAATTGAATGCGATTGTTTCTTGAACGAATGATCGAATACCACTAAATAAATGTTTATACTAGAGTTCAATACTATCGCGGAAGTGTCATGGATAAGTACAATAAAGATCCTCAAAGAAGTGCACCTGTTGGAAGATATTAAGTCGTTATAAATACAAGGAGGGCATGTGAGATAGGACACTAGTAGGTGCCTGGACGAGGATAGTTATTTATTATGAATAACGGCCAGGGTATCGGTAACTTAGAATGCATACAGCAAAATGTCTCATTTGGAACTAGTTTTCAGAAATCACACACGCAGGCAGGATAGTTAATGGAACGGTCCACCATTAGATGCTGATTCTTGTAGTTAGCATGGCGAACATAGCAATTTACTCCACCAGGTCCTGTTCCTCTTCTGCTGTTGAGCGAAACCGCCAACCGCATCCTTTTGCCTACTACTCACAAATGCGAGGAGTACCTCACAACACTACTACCTAAGAAAGCTAAAATATAACCTCTCTCTTTTAATACCGACCATATCACAGTTGTCTCATAATTTCAGATATTCATTGGGCACATAACAGACTGTTCATCAGGGAGACAAGCTTTGCAAGCAGCAATACAATACCGTTCTGAACGACCTGACCGCTAATGTGTTTGATTGGGTCAGAAAAAAGTATTTTAGATAAAACGCTGAATGAAATTACGTGATATCTCGACCTGGACTGACCGTCATTAGCCGTGTCTCTTCATTCCTGCTGGAGGAACTGATAACAAATCTATTTGAATGTCACTTGAGTACATGGGAAACGTTTGCGCAAAAGACTCGTATGAATCTCACATAGTGACTGTACACGGATTTGTTTTTCTGTCGGTCCCATCCATCAGCCACATACCAATATTGTTGTATTCTCTCTGGCATTACGAATGTGTGTTCACGGACTTTGTTAACATATCAGCGCTTAACTTTTCTTTTCTTCTCCCTCTCGCTTACGCGCATTCTTTTGACTCAATGTAGACCTTATGTCTAAAAACGTCATAATTGTAATTCAAGTACAATTCCAGTCTGTACGGTCTCTAGATACTGATGTGCTTGTAGCATCATGGATGGAAAAGGAAGCTTAATTTCAAAGGTAGAGCCATTGCTGGTAGCCCTTTTGACCGTTTTGGATGTTATTTCTGTGAACTGAAAATCGTGACCGGCAGTTTCCAAAGACAGACGAATTGCCCACTGGTATTTCGTAATTGAAAATGACTTTCTTCTCTTTGAATTGTGAAAGATCAGCGATCCAGTTAAACAATGCCATCACACATACGTAGATCGCATGACTGACCCACTAGCAATCTTAAACACAGATCTGTCAGAACTGCATTTAGCCCCGTATAGAGTTGAGTCTAGCAAAATTGAACATATTTCCGTGGCGCCTACAACATCAAATCGATTGAGCCTATTGTATAACCGAGACGAGATTGTAAGTATGCCTTAACGATACTTTTCAGTCATCTGCAACATCACTGAGCTCGGAAAGAAGGGTAGGTGGTGGTTGTACCGGTAAGACTGAATGATTTCGCATCCTTTGAAGACGCCTTTCGAAGGCGTGACTTCAGTTTCAAATTCGTATCCAAGATTTCACGATCCCGCAGTAGTATTCAAGTATTCACGGGGTGCTCTAAACATTCCGAAAAATAAACACATGCAAACTGCGATATGATTTAGGCTTAAACACCAATAGCTGCATGATATAGTTATAAGCGAATCACAGTACAGGCGACAACTCTATTCAATATAGCAGATCAAACCAATATCCAATTGCCCATGTGTGCGTACCTCCTGAACACTGCCCTGCTTCCATAATGTATTGTATGTGTTTGCAACCTTCGTGTAGACCTGGCTATCGTACTTAATGATAGGTATATACATTAATTTATCTATATAAAGTAAACAAATATTATCGATTCACTGTTTGTATAATATTTCAAATAAAACCACATCCTGGCTATGAATTTTAAAACCTTGATCCAATTCCGTCAACAAAAGATCATTTGGGTGCGAGGTTGATCTCATCCAACCATAAAATATGTTTCCCAAAACCGGGGATGGTTGACGTTTGCACTAATTGATAATTTCCCATTGATAAAATGAAAGTTAACTTTCCTGAATGTTCTTTATATCAGTTCAACCCATGTTACAAACCTAGCGCAATATCAGCGTTATCTTGCTGTTAGATAAAAATATTACACTTTGTCTTTTACGACTGTTATTTAGGGGGAATGGGAAATAACTCCAAGGAATATTGCACAATTCTCTCGCAATCATTCTTTTAGTTACCTTGCGTTGTGGACTCGAAAGATTCCTTTCTTTTAATCGAAAAAGTCACAGTGCATTAGGAGTTGCCACACCACCGTATAAACAACTCACAACATCAGGCGTGTTATCTGATGGGCTCGTTGGTATTTGCATTACAAGCAAGGTCCATCCAAGTTTCCTAATTCTCAACGAAACAAAGTGAAGTAATAATGCTAATAATACTAAATAAATAATTAATAAATGTCTTATTACTTCCTTTTTTCTATTTATTGAATATACAAATTTACAGTTATTTTTCAGGAAAGGGGCTGCGGCCATACATAGGCTGGGGAAAATACAGATAAATAGAACACGGGCGGCGGTGGAGCGGTTTGAACCCGGGACACCCAAGTCACTAGTTGGTGACCTAACCACTTGGCCACTACCGCCCAGAATAATATCAGCGTGGAACTGAGACAGACGAAAGTAAACTTATCCAACAGTCTCACACACGTAAAATAAAGTAATCCCATGTTTACCAGTTACAGTGAGATTAGGTGTTCGCTGACAAACGCGTTTTCCACCATGTCATCGTGATTTCATGCAACGAGGAAACTAGCTCGCACTGGAACCCAAACTATAAGATGATAATCTATGTGAGAGATTGTACGATCGAATAAACGTCACATGGTTTGGGGGCTTTGAGCCTCACTGAAATGACTTGCGGAGGTAACTCATACCGAGAACGCTGTTGGAAAAATGATACCCACCGGCTGATAGTATTGTACCATGTATTCACACCTGTTGGGCTACTTGGAGAGTCTCATATGGATGTCACACTGGCCAACGCAATCGCAACCACATTTTCGTAGTTGACCCGTACGTTTTCGAGGACTCGTTGCACCACCCTTTCTTCGGAATGACATGATAGCTATTAAATCGCAAACCACATAGGGGCTACCGGTTTTTGAAGCCTGGTTAGTTTTGTTATGTTTCGTTGGTCAAACAAAATTTCGTGATGTGTGCTTTTATTTTCAAAAGACTTTTGTTTGTTTAAATAGCAGTTATGTGCCCAGCGCCAACTGGATCACGAGATTGATAATTGAATTATGTCCACAAGTAGCAGTGCCTATTCCAAACACCGGGATGTCCCCAGCTCCTAGTTCTGGAAGGTGTTGGTGTTATCATTCATCCTTTAAAACGCGATGTCATTGTCCAAAATACATGGTTATCCACACTGTGCATGACCAGAAAACTGTGGAACGTTTTCAAATCGTTATGCACACATTAAAATTAATGAAGCTTCCTATCTGGCTTGCACGGCAAACAGTCAAAAAAGGAAAATTAGTGAAATTGAGGTCAGTTATCGGAATCCACCAAAACGATGCACTTAGGGTCTCTTTCTGTGTGCCCGAAAATGCGGACGACTGTATCCTCGAAAAGGTCAGTTCTAATTCTGTCTAAGAAAAAGAGGCCATTCGACTAGGCAATCCTTAAGGCACTCAGTGAATTTGTCCTTTTGTTCTAATTTTGTGAAGGGAATGTGCTGCTTTTTGAACAAGACCCAGGTTCTGTTGACATTTGATTTTATCATAGAGAATAACACGGCGATGTTTTATGCCGAAACCAACCCCTCCTCGATTTCAAGCTGGGATTGCAAATCTAAAGTGATGCTTATTCTACGGAATTTGGGAGAAAATATAGTCCTGAAAGACCAATAAACCACGGGTCGTTGCGAGTACTGAGTTGCATTGGATTTTCTCTGCAACCACAAGTCCGAGCATTTCAAGTGATGAATTATGATCGTTTCAATATATCTTAGGGGTTCACCTTTCCCTGTTACGCAAGGCTTGCAGCACCACGTGAAAGCTGATGCCCAAGTGTTAACATATTACACGCGATTGATGAGTATGGGTTGGAGGTACTATTATTTATTCCTTTGCGAATGCAAAGCAAATCCATTGCGTATTTTAAACGGAAGCCTGGTTGACCATAAAGCTTATGATATGTCAATTGCTAGGTGAGAGAATACTCATGTGATCAAACGTTTCATGAAAGATTGTCTCATTGATGAGAAATAGTTCACCACTGTTGCTGTGGTGGATACCGAAAAAAAATCAGATGAAAAAGTATGTTTTCCGGGACTTTATTCACGGGCCTGTCCAATCACATTTAAAGGAGATACCGCAGCAGATAGGGTTTGGAGAGTGTTAGCTGGGGCATCTTTTGTGCCGCTTGACTAGCATGTGTTCTCTGTCTCCGAATATCTGAGGCAGTAACAATAAATTTGTCTACCACTTAAAGTGCATTGTTATTGCCACTGTGGTAGGTCAGACGACACATCAAAGAACCTATTCCACGCAGGCCCAGACACGGTGGGAGTGCAGCTGTGTTAAGCTCCAGTGTTGCTCATTTGGAAGAGAGGGAACACTCAGTTGCGATGTATTCAATCTTCAAAGGGTTCACTTAGACTATATTTGCATCCGTCTCAAACAACCAGAACTGTGAGTGTTAAACAAAAATTGATTAAAGCATGTACACTAATCTTGTCAGGGAAGGACAAAATGAATTGTACACATTGCACAATGTCGTAACAGCTAAATTTCGACATGGTAATCCAAGTGTCGCACTAGCCTGCAGTGGAACTGAACGCACGACACACTGACAAGTGGGCGGTGGTGGCCCAGTGGTAACGTCACCAAATTACTACCTCAGGGGACATGTGTTTGAACCCCATCACCGTCGCCCTGACTAGCTGCTTCCCCCTTCCTGAAAATTGTATCATTGTGTATTCAAAAAAGGAAGTAAAATTTAAAAAAAGACACTTTTCGCTATCTTTTTGACCCTAATAATTTTTTTTTCAAACATATGTGATTGCTGGATAACGTATATTTGACTACATTATGTGTACTTAATCAATAACATGTTACCTAATCTAAGAGATGACAAGACCATAGCCAAGATTAAGATGGAGTCGCTTTGAAATTAATCGGGAGCTCACAGACGATGCCTTAATTTGTCGAGTTTTTGTTTTAACTACTGAAATAAATCTGTCCAACTGGGAAGCGGTCTCCTCTTATTAAACCGTATTTCTGGAGACTGCTAGTTCATTTCCGCCGGTCCAAAGAGCTTCATACTTTGTTTGTGAAAGTTTTGTCATCATCTTCCGGGGTATTTTCGTAGTTCTTACTCGATCTAGGAGAACCGATTTTCAATAATTTGTCAACGTTCTAATGCAAATTATTTGTAATTATGTTTAAGGTATATCGTATATTGCTAAACTTGCATTTGAATTGTACGAAAACGTCAGTGTACCTTTCCACCAAATCACCCCTCTTGCTTAGTGTCATCCACCACACACTCCCGTCGAGTCCATCGGTTGCGGAACAGTTTGTGGTAAGGCGAACGATGAACGGTATAACTCTCTCGACTCTCATTGAGCGGATTTGATCTGACCATGATCATAAACAAAAATGAATTTCCCTTTGATGGCCACATCATTCCACCCCCACTCTCGGTTCAATGGAACACAATCTGCCTCGTTCATCAATCAACATTGGTAGTTTTTTCGTAAATCATGACAGCACCTTGGTGCAACATGAACATTCATGCGTAATCACAATGGCAATATCAGTGAATGAATTGCGGATCATCACATCGGAACCTAAGGATCGTTATACATCAAACTGTGAAAATTTCGTGTAGTATAAAAGTAAATCATCCTAATTCATAAAATAAATTAGAACCCGTGGAATAAAGTGAATTATTATTCCTGAATTCAGACAGACATTCATTGGACAAGAAAACCGGTTCAACCAAATACAGAAGAATTTCAGTTTTTCTCGTACTTTAGTTGGAAACCGATTGAGTGAATCGCACGTCATCCATAAAATGAGTACCCATGGGATTTTCACTCATTAGCTGGTAGATCAGATAATGAGGTTCTTTGAAAAAAAGCGTCATCATAACGGGGACAAGTTCTCTTCTCAAACGCATCAACACATTATTTTGAGTCCTGTGAGAACAATGTGAGCCACAAAAATCCTCTTATGTGATATTTTAGGCTACAATACAAAGCAATTGATGGAATAGCAAAAAGATTAATTACGTTCATTGGTAGACCAAAAAGAAGATCTATTGATTACTCGACAGGGTAGAGAAATCGACGAAAAGAGGTGGAGTTCCAACTCTTCGTTTGCCGTTACTGCACGCATGCATGCGTGTGTCTGTGTGGTGTACAACTCGTAACCCATATTGGTTGCTAGTATTTATTGCCATCGATCGTTTATGTAATGCCCGAGTGATCCACCAATCCTTTTCTCTCACAAGCATGCATCAGACAAAGTATCGCATACTCAACACCGATAGGATCTCGAGATATCCAAATCGATTGACCGTTTTATTGTGTACACCCCCAAAAATAGACCCAGCTCACCAGTCTACTTGACAGTGATCAAATGTTGACTAAGACTGACTTAGGAGCGTCAGCTAGAACTTAGGGTCTTTATAATACACCGTGAACTCAAAAACACTGATTACTTACTTCATAATGATCATGAGCAAAAATGTGCTCTCGATATTTACGAGTTCATGCGAACCATTTGTCGATCCATAAATCAGTTTATTTGACTTATATCTGCATCATTGTAGCTCGCTTAGAAGATGATAGTCTGATAATTAAATTTACCGCGTATATGACCCGGAAGTGGATAATTCAAACTCAACTACCGATTCCAGTCTTGCCATTCACATTCAAATTTAGTTTTTTTCATCAGAGGTAATTTACAAAGCTGATGTTCCCTCTTGAATCTCATAGGATCTGTACACACCGGGTTCGATTGGCGATACAGCTAAATAACAAGTTATCACGCTCACTCATGGGTGCCAAATAGTTAAGTTTTCCAAGGCCTGGTCAAGCTGTGTTTGTAATGGGTAGATGATTGGTATATAAATAACTTGAATTGGAAGAGAGTTCCGGGTATTATATACTCCCAGGCTGAAACAGTGATGCCTACAGTTTAACGGACATTTTTAGACCAAAGGTGTAAGGGAGTGTCGCTTGAAGTTACCATTCCTGGATAGTGTCAGTAGACTATTACACGGATGAAGAAATTGATGTAGTGTTTCATATTCGAGGATCATATCTCCCTGAATTTGATAGCATTGAAATGAATAAAGTCCGTAGATTTGCAGCCTTTTATCGTAAGTCTTTGGTAATTTTGGTTGCTAATCTCTGCGGACGTTCGAGTGCTGTTTGGTTACAAAGTAATCATCGATTCCAACTTTTGATGGCA
>UZAN01042590.1:24978-47217 GCA_900618425.1 Echinostoma caproni | reverse complement strand
GTGATGCATCCGCCAGGTGAGACAGCTGCTCAAAAAGCGAAATTCGTCCACTTCCTCTCTGACTTCTCCAGTCAGAGTGTGGTTTTGAGCTGCGCCAACTGGTTCTGTAGTAATATTTTACACTTTGAAGGTGCAAGACATGGTGGACGTGGTTACATTATCGCTCAAACTATCAATAGTTGCTTACCATTTTCCTGGGTCTGAGCAGTATAATGTCGTCCGCGTATTCCACATCTGATAGTCTGCCACCAGTAAGCATATTGGTGCTGCTATCCTCGCACGAGGGCAAAGTTGATTAGAATAGAAGATGGACGGTATTGCTCTACGTTGTTTCACTGTAACCGGGTTCAGTACCACGCCCATCCTTGTATGATATTCACAGGTTCGTCACTCCAAGTTGCATTGCTCAAACGACCGAGTTTATTAATCGCCCGATAGGTTCGTATGATTATGCATTTTCATTCCTACTGTTCATCACACTAGAGCGCACAAGCCGATCATTTTGCCGCATGTAATATAGCTAATTATAATCCATCATTCAGTTAGATCATACGTTTTCTGTTGTCCCAAGTAATCCTAAGTTGTCTACTCGCTGCTATTGACAGGGTATGTGCTATCCGTCTTTGCATCGGCTAGTGAGTCATTGGTTTCCGCCTCGGGAATATGCTTTTCTGGCCGGAGTTATGCATTCTGGTGAGTTATTTTACTGTGAGAAATGACTCACTCGCGTAACCTGGTCATCCCAAGTGCAACGCAGTGTATGATACTGATTGCGTTCATATTCAACCTGCCTTCTTGAATTGCTAAGTTGAATGCCATAGAACCAACACCTCGCATACATTATCTCGAACACCCTCCAGCACCAAGTATTCAACACATTTTCACTCTTCGACAAATTCTAGAACACAGACACTCCTTTCGTAGACCCAGCGTTTCTTTCTTCCTCGACCTGAAAGTGGCCTTCGATTCAGTCGACCGCTCTATACTCTGGCACTACCTCTCTCTGAAGGGTGTGCCCGAGAAGTTTATTTCAATTTTGCTATCTCTTGATATCGATAGCCGAAACCAAGTCCGAGTTTACGACACTTTCACCCGACTTCACCACGGTAAGTGGTATTCGTCAGGACTGCCCTCTCCTTTTCTATTTAAATTTGTTATAGATTTGATTATGAAAACAGCCCTATCCTCGTGCTATGATAGTGGCATCTATTTACTCCCGGGTGGTAGACTGTCTGATTTAGAGTATGCAGACAACATTGTGCTATTTAGTGAAGATCCGGGTAAGTTACAAGCTTTTCTGAATAGTTTGAGTGCTAGTGCAGCTATTTTCCAAATGCGTTTCGCACCTTCAAAGTGTAAAATGTTGCTTCAACACTGTGGGTTCAACTCCAAAACTCAAAATTAAGGAAATCATGGAAGAAGTAGTCAACTTTCGCTCTTTGGACAGCTATGTTTCATCTGTCGGAAGCGTCACGGATGAAGTTTCGGCACGTAAACAGAACGCTCGATTGACATTTGCCAAATTGAGACATTTGTTATCCTGTTGCTGCTGTCTGTTAAGGGTCGAGTGTATGCTGAAGCAATTCGACCAGTGCTTCTATAATGCGAGGAAACTTCGTCATTGGGAGAACAGGATAAAAAAGGCTATCGGTGTTCGAATACCGCTGTCTACGCCGTATTGCACAAGTCTCGTGGGGAAACCGGAGGTTAGGCGTATAGTTTTAAGCTGTCACGGTCGTGCACTGAAGCACTGAGACCCCGAGATCATCGTAACCGGTGATTAGAAACACTGAGTGAAATGATTGAGAATTGCAAACAGTGGCCCTCGTGCATTTAATCATTAGTCCAGTTTGTATGAATTTTGTAGCTTCTCTTGAACTCCGCTTGGAGCATTCTGATCTTCCTTCTATTCTGTTATCCAATGGGGCAACGGGACAGCAACCTGCTTAATGGTTGCAACAGGTGATGTGATGATTCCCGACTTTTATAGCGCTACTTGACGGTCTCCGCTCCTGTAACTTTGTCAAGGAACCGTATCTTAATTTATCATTCTTAATGTGTAAATGGTAGTTCATAGGTAAGACTCAGACAAAGTCAAAGACGTGAGTGCTTATGTATTTTCTTCATGCTGTCTAAGTGATACTCGTCGATCACACCGTTATTTGTAAGAAAACTGTGGTCTTCTTTTTTACAAAATATTGAAAATCGGTTCTCGTAGCTCGGGTGAAATGAATTTTATTTCCCCTGTTCGCCGAGCTTGGTAATTTGTTTGCAAATGTTTCATCACCAGCTGAGGTGACATAATCACCTCGGCTGGTGATGAAATGTTTGCAAACAAATTGCCAGTCGCGGCAAACAGGCGAAATGGAATGTGGCCTTCTTGTTTTTATCGTTGTGGACTCCAATTTTTTTCATTCCTGCTTAGGATACATTGTTGGCACGGTGCTTGCGTTATTGTGTAGCGGCTTCTTGATTGATTCACCCTTTCATGGCGGTTGGCCTTTGCCATTCTACGTGTCAGGTAAGTGAATTTTTCCATTTTGAGAAACATTGTTTTGGGCATTATTCTTCTTTGATGTCAATCGTAAGAAGAAAGATATTTTCTGCTTAGGACATTCATTAACCTTCGGTCTGTCTCTTTTACGCTTGGAACTTTGATCCTACCATTGAAAAATTCTTTTTACGGAGCATAATATGGACTGACTTAAATATTACTGATGCCTAACTAACAATTACTGTAACTTTCTAATACTATATATTGTTTAGAATGCGACGTGCATGAGCCCACATTTCAGTTCTTTGGCTAATTCTAAGCAAGTGATTTCGTTCAACACTCCGGTAATGCACGTTTGAATAAGGCCAACATTCAGGGAATGAATCTGTGCAACTGAATAGTTTAGTTCATCATAGAAGATTGTAAACTTTGCGGTCTACTGCATCTACTAAACTGAAGGTTGTTGTGGTGCCGAAGTTAAATGTGAGACACAGTTAAAGAAAACACTTAACTACTTCATCCTATTTGGACTGGATCATGTGCACCTCAGGTGGGGAGGCGAGCATACCTAACCCAATGTAAAGCATATTAGATAAGTATTTCGTAACTTTTCATTAATTAACGATCAATTATCAACTCAAAAATATGTTTGCCGTTGCTAAACAAAGCAGTAGAACCGTTTACCTTTCGTTACAACTGCAGACATGTACAACTTGAATATGATCATGATTCCGCATCTGCCATGACTGGTCCTGGTCCACTAGATTGTTTCAGTCTTCAAGGTGTTCGTCTACCTTGGTTTATTTTTTAAAATATTTTCACACACTGGTCTGAGGACAGACCGTGTGCCAAGCAAATCATGGTACAAGAATCTTTATGAAAAATAAAAACGTTCCATGAGTTGCCTGTGGGCTGAATACTGCCAAGTTACCCAGGCCAAGACAGGTGAATTTTCTTGAGGAATCCATAGCCGGAGCCTTTGGCTAGCCAAAGCCTGACTCGCAAGCAGCGGGGCGGTGTGAAAACCGCAATCGATTGAAAGCCGGTGCCCAGTTCATCGGATCATACGCCTTTCGGACGGGTCAAACGTCCAAGGTGTCGAATACACCTTAGTACCCAATTGAACCGGTGACCATTGCCACAACCCGGAAGGGGTGTTTGGTTTGTACGCCTCTTCTTAGATGGTTTGGAATCAGGGTTTTTGGCCAACTCCCCCTAGGTGAACTACGAGTGGCCCACCAACCCGGTTATAGCTCCGGATGTCGGCTGTTCATCCTCTCACTTTGATGGGAAATACCTCCGCCACGAGAAGGCAGTGAGTAGGGCTTCCTCAGTGAAGGCTGTTTGAGACGCTTGGTCGTATGGGAGAATTTCGAAAGGTGCAAGGAAATGGTGACCAGCCGCAACCCTAGACACCCTGGACCATACTGAGGCTTTCGGAGGTGTCTACCTTGGTCAAGTAAAGTGATTCAATCTGAGGTTTTGCAAGTTATCATTGGCTATAGAGTTCGCATTAGGTTGCTGTCTCAGATTCCATGATCCCGCTAACAGATTCAAGAGGACAAAGATATTCGCTTTAATGAATGACGCACGAAACATTACAAACATACGGAAATAGTGAAAAAGGGGAAATCCCTCGCGCGGTGGCTTTCGGCTTCCCATAGTAAAACTTTGACTTTGGTTACAAACGGAGTAAGTTTCAGACTCCTGACAACTACACAACNCAACCCAATCAGTCTCCTTCAGATCAACGGTTGAGGTTCCACTGTCTCCACCAGGTCAGACTCAAATCGTTTTTTGTTCACTGCCCTTCTGAAAGAGCATCGTATGTAGAAAAATCTAGTTTGGGAACCGCAACTTGGGGGGGGGGGGAAGGGCACAAATTACTAAACGTTAAACGAAGGACATCATACTTTAGGTTTATTTTGAACACTGGGGATGTGTAGCAAGCCGCTGGGAGCCATCTCGGATAGCCCGAGTGAATAGCGTGTTGTTTTGCTAATTGACTATGTAACTCGAAGTTTACAGTCGTAGGTTTGTACACTCAAAGGTGGCATCATTTCGTGAACACCACCCACTATCATTTATAGCCTGGGACTAGATTATATTGACTAAAATATCAGTGACATTTGGGAGCTGCAACGATAAACTTACCGAATAGTAACGGGTTAAGCATGAAACTCACATGGAATCTTATGGTTTGTGTTTAAATGCACGGTGGAAATGGCTTTGCTTGCCGCATGTCCTGCAGGGTGCCTCCATAGGATGGAGTGTCTGTCATAACCACAAAATCGAAAGTTTGTTTGCTGCTGATAAACTTAAGAGGGCCAATGATTCTGTGCTGTTAGTGTTGATGTTTGCTTTGCGCTGCACAAGCTTGGGTTTGTTTCACAGAAAATTAGAGGATTGTTCATGTTTACGACCTGGTTCGATTGATCTGACTCACCGATGTGCCTCATCAAGAGTTGCGCCGGAAGCTTCTCTTTAATTGATGGTCACTGTAGCCCGGCAGTCAGTGCATGGTGCATAGCTTCTCTTCTCTTTGGGGGCCGAAATAGCCTTCTAGTCCATTTTTGGTCTGAGAGTTGAATTCTTCTTCATCTTGTTCTTTTTCTCATTTGCTTTTTTATATGGTGGGTATATGCAATGCTTTTCAGTCAAGCGTCAACTCAATCAGGTGATGACTGACTCAGTTTGTGATATCAGAAATTTAGTTACACATCGAAGAGTCAATGAAATGGATAAGAGATCGAACTTGTCATGCTTTGAGGCTTATGTAATCTTAGAATTACTAAACCGATAATTCCATTTCGTGAAATCAGTTGAGTATTCGAAGCCAAGAGTATGTACTGTAGTTATCTAACATTTTACCTAAATGATCTAAGGCTGTGTACGGTGAACAATGTCGTATAAAGAATCTGATATTGCTGTTTTAAGATGCAAGGTACACGATCGTGTATAACATTTTGAGTGTGTCTATCAATCCAATTGGGCGGTTATGGGGAGGGATGCGTTGTAATGCGTAAATATCATTTGATAAAAGTGGTCACCCCGAATATTCATTTGGTCCATTTTTCGGTCTGACCAAATCCTGCACTGTCCACTTTGTTCCATCTAGCCCCATACAAATGTGACTGGAATGGCTTTTCAGATTAACTTAATGAAATCGCTGCACGCTACCGTTATTTCTGTTTTACTTTTTGCTGTTCAACAGGCGCTTTGGCTTTTATTTGGCTTCCGACTTGGATCTTTCTAGTTAGTGAAACGCCCAAAACGCATTCTTATATTACGATGGGTGAAAAACGTTACATTGAGGATTCTTTAAAACACACAGAGGTAAGTGTTGTTTCGGGGACTTTTGAACGTAGTTTCTTTGATTGATTGGTGAGTAGTTTAGTCATTCTTTCTGTTCATCACGTAACGCTGTTACTGGGTTATACATATCGCATTCCTGTTGTTCAATCGTTCTCAGTACTGACCAGAGAGCCTGGTATAGACTTCTTATCCACATTCTATTGTCAAGTGTTCTGAAGAAAAATATCCTCGAAATAAAATTATATTCTTTAAAACATTGGATCATACAGTATCTATCACTGGCATTTCTATGAACTCATTTCAGAAGCAGCTAACAGTACTTGAATCATAAACTATGAGGTTATTCAACTTAGGGGTAGTGTTTATTCTGGGCTCATAATAAGTACGCATCGCTTATCCTTTATCTTTGTGCTTGGTGCTTCATTCATTCACAATTATGTTCGTTTATTAAACGCATATTTTGTGTCGTGAACAGCAAACGGGGTGGAATCCCATGGTCACGAAGTTCCGTTGTTCAGTGATGTCAACCGGCAACCTAAGCCCCGGGAATCGAAGTGGTGAACCACTAGGTTAGGCGTTGTATTGAACCGGACAGCAGCAAAGGCGCCTACCACCAAAGTTGTTGTGTAGAGACAATGCTGTGTCAATTTCACCGGGCTAACTCAACGTGGGGAATGCCTTCACACGAGTTCAGCCAGGTTGTTCATGTGGTGAATAAACAAACCATTAGTTTGTTGCATATCTTCACCGTTCGATAGTTGGGGCTATTTTGACTACTGTTTGTCCGCTTTCATATTTAAATCCACCTTTGTGTTCCAGTCATTCATAGTTGCTAGATAAACACGCCACGAAGTTAATATTGTGAACTTATTCATATTTTAGTCACAGTAGGGGAGAGGGAACGAGACTTGTGGATCATAATAGACATCAGTTCGCTAAATTCGTTAGTTTTTAGAATGTGTTCGCTCATTGTCGCTTTGAATGACTTAGTTAGATGAACTTGGTAATCTAGTCGTCTTGCGATGTCTTGGTCATTGAGGGGCCAGGTATCTTGGTTTTGTCTGTCTTATTGTTGTCGTCATCGATAGAATGTTCCATTTGGGCACATGCTGTCAGTCACGCTCGAATTCATTATTACTCCGTATTAGCGCTGGTCATGTACAATGTAGCTATTAAATCCGGGATAGAGCAATCACTGTCTCTAAAAAAGCCCGATGTTTATTGTGTGTGTCAGTCAATGCATAATTACATACGCAAATATACGGAATGCAGAAAGATGTTGCAACAAACTTAATCAAAACTCAAATTCTGATCGGGGACTTTTAAAATTGAGCCATACACCGTACATTCATAGTTTGTTTAACGACGATTTTTTCAGCAGTATTACTATCACACTGGTTTCTATCCTTTTGGCTACTTTGACACTGATTACAGACAGTTATCACAAGTTTTGTAGCTAATGCATGCATTTAAAATACGCGCGGAAATTGGTTCATTCGTTCCTTTTCATACACCATGTATGTAACAAATGTCAATTGAAAAGCATCACCAAAACGATCTAACTGTGCCATGGAGACAAATTTTCACTAGTCCTCAAGTGTGGTTGATGATGCTATGCAACTTCATGGACGCTTGGTCGAACTACACCTTACTGGTCTGTGTCCCACAATACATGGATAGTGTATTGCACTATCCCATTAGTACAGTAAGTACACCTTGATAAATGTCTATCTCATTTGAATGTGTATTGGTTGCTGATTTGGCTTGTTGTGGTATCATTATACTCTTCCCATGGTGGAAAGTCATCAGTGCTTTGTATCGCTGAAAAAGGTAATGGCGTAAAATAACTACCTTAGTTCGTATCTGATTTCAACCCGTCCACAAGTTATTGAAAACTGATTTATTGTAGTCAGGTTAGAGCTAAAGGATTCACTAGCCATACTTTGTTCTGTCAACTTGTTTTGTCGTTCTCGACTATTCCCCGAGCTGAACACTTTGCAAACGTTCTGTCATCAACCGAAGTCATGTCTCTAGTGTTTGCCGCACGGCCTGCTCTGTATTCTCATACAAGGTGACTTCCCCTGATATGGTGTATATGTACTTGCTATTCTTGTGGTATGCGTACTATCAAATGAGATACATAATAAACAGCTTGAGTGCAATGATAGGGGCTTGTAGTGAACTCTGTAGTTTATGGTCTGTCTGAATTTAAACATTTCTGTAATGTGGTGAGTCAGCCTGGCCTATTTGTGCACTTTTCCGTTTATAACGAAGAAGAATTTATTACAGTTGTCGCTGAATGGTACGTAAGCTTTCGGTTTTGGTGGATTATTAAATATCTCCACGTCAAAATCGGGTAAGGGATAACTGGAGCCCACCTGCGTTCGACTGTCACTGGACGTCTGTTCGGTGCCTCACTGATGTGAGGCTGTTTGTCGATGAAACTGTCCATGCTTATGGGTTCAATTGAGTGCCTTGCGCGGGAATGTGGACGTTTCAATTGTGTGCCCAGAGTTTAATCATGCAGCTACCTTTCTCTCCAAGACACTCAAACCTTGCGGACAACTGCAGGTGAAATTACGCAAAAATAGCGTGATCCATGCAGATTTGGGTCTACACCCACACGACACTGAATAAGTGAAATTAACCACAACCAATAAATATCACCATGAATTTGGATACAATATACACAATACACAAAAACACGATAGTTTGAAAAGAACCTTTACTCAGGATGACTTTCTAAGTTGATTAGCTAGCATAACAGTTTAACATTTTAGCGATTTTTCTGTTTCTCTTCCAGTTATGTTGCTTTGATAGATTCTTGAAAGCTATTTGTTTTTGAATAGTATAGCTAGAAAGACTGTGTAGAATGCGTTCGTTTCACAAAGGAAAATCAGATGCTAGGTATAATCAAACATCGTCAAAATATTTTTGAAATTTTCAATGAGGTATGCAAATAGATCAAGCGTAGTAACTCTACTGTGCGTCTAGCATCTGACAACCACTTTTCTTTGAATTCCATCTGAAGACATTGTTCTACCTTGATCGCATTGTTGATGCATGTTTATATGATTCATGCAAAGCGTTGTTTAAAGCATGGAAAATTACGAAATCTTTATCGCGGTTCTTTAATTAACGATTATAGGTGACTGTCATACTTAGCGAAGCTAAGAATGAGCTGAATGGTAACAGTGTTCTTCAGCTCTTTGTATTTTGAATACAGGACTTCTAAATTTTACAGTCGCGATTTTCAATAATCACGGTCACATAAAGCAAACCCATAAGTTCTTGCATGATGAGTAGCTATGTTGAAACAACTGTTCTCGTACGTGATGATGAAGGGTTGCAGATCAGATAAACAGGTATTGACCAAACTCGTGCAAAACTCTGACTTTCAGCGCATTTGTTCCTCCCAGTGCTTAGTGTTCTGAGTCTCATTCTCATGAAACAAGAATCGTTTGTTAGAAAGAATTAACTCCCATACTGCTTTGCATAAAATATTTTCCAAATCCAGGCTGTAACTTTCGAACTACTACAAATCTTAGCACAACCATTAAGGTCGCCCAAATTCAAAGTGATAGAAGAGAACTAAGAGCAAGTATGATATTGGAAACTGAAATGTATTTCCAAAAAGAGAAAAATTTTGTACAATTTTGATCAACACCTATATAGTATAAATTTTCACACGTCTGATCCCAGACTGTGTGCGCAAATCACGGTACAATAATCTTTATAACAAAGGATTTGCTCGAGGGTGCGATACTTCCAGGTTGCCCAGGCCAAGGCAGGTGAATTTTCTTGAGGAATCCACACCCAGAACCTGACCCGCAAGGCAACGGGGCGGTGTGAAAACCGCAATCAATTGGGAGCCGGTGTCTAGTCCATCGTATCATACGCCCTTTGGACGGTGTCAAACGTCCAAGGTGCTCAATACACCTTAATGCCCAATGGAGCGAGTGAACACTACCACGACGAGGAAGACGTGTGCTTAGTTCGTACGCCTCTTCTTGGTTAGTTTGGAATCAGGGTTTTTAGTTTGCTTTCCTAGATGAACTGCCAGTGGTTCACGGACCCGGTTTCAAGCCCTGAATATTGGCTTTTCATCCTCTCGCTTTGATAGGAAAACACCGCCACGTGGAGGTAGTAAGTAGTAAGCTAGTTGAGACGCCTAGTCGTGTGGCAACATTCCGCACGATGCGAGAGGGAGCGGGGGGGGAAGGTTGGCTGGCCACAACCTGTCTTTAAACAAACGAAAGCCTGTTATTGATCGCAACATGGAAATTTTATAGGATACTGTACCTGCCCCTGGGAACAATGACATCCCGGTGCCCGAATACAATACAAGTGTAGTTTTAGCCTTATAGGTCCGCATTTTGCCTTGCTCACTGCGTGTTTGACATTCCTAATTTGGAGTTCACTACCAGCCGTTGGTTGCAGAGTCGAATACTTCCCGCGGAGTAAGTGTTTTTATAGGCATCCATGTTTTTAAATCGTGACGAAAAGCGGAAGCGATTAACCGCTCGGTTGCATGTTTGAGACCGTTGCCATATCCCATTAACAAGCTGAGACTAGTACAGGATATCTAGGTGCTGGGTGGAGATCATAAACCACAATGATCCGCTAGTGCTAAGATTCATGTAATTCCTCGTGCATCTCGCTTTGAAACAACTACTGAATCGACTCTAACGGAGGTTACTTTGCATTTCTCATCATGGATGCATGTTTCGATTAGCTGAAAATATAGAGAGACGTATGTAGTAAATTTTCGTTTCGTAAATTACCCCCATTAAAAGTAATACATTTGCGTTTATTGCTATACATACAGGAGTGCCGGAGATCCTGAAAATAATTTTAAGCTTCGCTTTTATTCCGGTCCATACCACCCGATTATCACACCTCACTCAAGGTTTTTTCTTTTTCAGAATGGAGCTCTCTCTGCGCTGCCTTACATTGCTGCCCTAGTGTTCATGTTTCTGCTTACTCCAATCGATAGTTTGCTCATCAATCGTGGCCTGCTATCCATCCCGAGGGCTCGGAAGCTTTGGTCAGCGATCAGTAAGTGCGTTGCCGAGTGTTCCGAGTTCTCCAATACTGGATATGCATGCATTATTATTTCTAACACAACAGTTTGCTTAGAGTGTGCCCCGTAGCCGCTGATAGGCCGCCTGATTGCGCAGCGAGCACTCCATATTGTTCAGATCCTGTGTATTTGAGTTACCGCTTTCATTTCAGTTTGACCAATCTGATGCTTTTCGCAATCGTTGCAGTCGATTTCTCAGGTCTCGTTTGTTTTATTCGGTATCCACAAGAAACTTTCTAGTTTTTTGTTCGCTTGTGCGCAATTTCAATACAAACTGATTTTTGGAATTGTCGGTCATGTTTGTGGTATGTTCCGCGAATAAAGTATGATTATTCTGCTCAACAACTGTTGGTCTGTTGTTGTTATTGCGTACCATTGTGTCCTGGTTGATGTGCGTTAACTGCAGCTTATCGTGTAGTGGTTATGATTGAGTAAGGAACCAGGGAACTCTATTTCTATCACAGTTGAATATCAAACTTTCTTTTGAACTTGCAAGCCGTCAAAAGTATGGATTGCTTAAAAATGTTGGTGGCGTTCAAAGCTGTTCACTTACGGTTTTAGTCGCACTCAGTATACACAGTATACACACCATGCGAGGTGTCAAATTTACGCGTAACAGTCAGGTGTCAGTTATTCAACGTACAATAAGAAATAAGGTAAGCAGTAAAACAATACGGATACGATTGATGATGGAAGTACCGCGTGAAGGGGTATGGAGAGGGCTGGAGCTAGTGAAGTACCAAGACCGCATATGATAGGTCCGAAATTCTCGTTTCACTCATGGGTATCTTTTTCATAAATGCAGTTTTTCAAGTACTGATTGTATTCAATATTAAATCAATACTAACTATCAGTTCAGTTAAGATTTCAGTTTTTACAAGTATTACCCATGCACTTTCGTGCGCCGGTTTTGGTTGCTGTCTTTTGACTGTCCATTTGGATGAGAGAGCAACTGGAAGATTGGAATGTTGAGGGCAGAGTACAGGTGAAGATAAAAAATTCATTTGGACTGGTTTTGCAAGAATAATGAGCAGATGCACGAGCACCACCGTTTGCGACTCACAATCACATCACTGAATGTCTCTAACCACCGATTATCATGATCTCGAGGTCTCCATCCAGAGAGTTTATCGGGACCTATATGACCAAGTCTCCTGGTTAGGGGTTTCGTAGCCTCGTAACTCATGACCGCCTTTGACCTTCTTTCATCCGTTTGTTGAGGACAATTGAAGCTAGTTTGCAACATTTGTTCTTGGTTATCTTGAATAGGTTTCTACTTATCTCCATTGATCAAATTAGTCGGAAGCAAATGAGCCCAACCAAACACGAGTTTATCAAGTGGAGATATGGGAGAAACTAGTCAGTGTAGATCGGACAAAGACGACGATTATATTTTAACATTTCGTGGCTCATCTTATAAAAAAATGCCCATCTCCATGTTCTCACTTTTATAACTTGATCGAAAATTCAAATGTCTCTAATTTTGGCACTGACTGTAGTTGCTGAAGTGATTGGTAGACCTGGTGATTGTACCTAATCAAAAACAATCAGGTTATGGATTTTATCCACACTCTAAGCTACGGCATTATGCCTATTGAACCTAAAGTGCAAAGTAACGGGATAATAAACGCGATAACATTGGTGTAATCTTAACTCTCGTCTCTACGCAAAGTATAACAACTTCTAGCCTCCATATTTCCAGTTATCGTTTTTTAACGATCGAAGAGAAGACAAGCTATGCGTTTTCTCGTTGCTTTCCGATATATACCAACTCTGTCCGTGATCCTATTCTTATTTTTTGTCGTCAATGCAATAACTGGATTGCAGCTCAATCGTCCGTGCTGTGGGTATCACTGTGTTTCATGCGACCGAAGCTATTGACCCGGAAACAACTGTCAGATGATAAAGCAACTTTCGTGCATTGCAAGACGATGTGCGGATAGTGAGAAAGTGATGAGTTCGTTCACTCGGAAAGGGATGATGACACGTTGGCGTGCTTGTTTAAAATCCGTTCAGCTGGAGGGCGTATACGCAAATAAGATAGATCTGTAATACTGCAGATACATTTGATAACAAATAGAAACCCGAAATTTGAATGGTACATTTTTTCTTAGAATTCTATGCGTAAGACTTATGACGCGATGGTTTTGCGCAATGGGGCTGTTCCCAAGCTATTTGGAGCAATTCTAAGCAATTACTGTGATTATGGCATGCATATCGTACCCGATCCCCACACTTAGTTTATCTTTTCTAACCCCTAAGTTACATCTGAAAATGTTCTGAACCACAGCGTAACCTTTGTAAAAAACTGTGGAGCCTATTCGTACTCTCCAACTTCTGATTCCTATTCACGTTACTTGAGCTGCTTAGAAGAGCTACCACCGCCTACCCACTGTGACCCCGAAGGTGATCAACGGACGGCTTCAGCCCACTTAGGTGCCCTAATTCATGTGATCCATCCAGAGGTTTACTAACTTTGGCGTTAGTGTTCACCCGAACTGTACGGCCAGTCCTATTGGAACAATTTATGTGATCGATCCAGACAGCCTGTTCAGTTCATGAATAGTTCGTTTTCTTTCACAAGCGCTGTATTGCATCCTGCAGACTGATTAGTCAACTAGCCCACAGTCCTTTTGACTGTGTTGTTCTTCGAAACGGGAATTCCCCTTAGTGCACCGTGGCGCACGAACTGTGACTGAAATACAGTGAATTTCGAGGCATCAGGAAAACCTGTGAAAAAATGGGACAACCAGGCAAACGAAACAGGAAGTTGTCAACTCTAAAGCATTACTAAACCACAAAATTATCTATCCGATACATCTAGCATTGTGTGTGAAGTTGTCTGCAATGTTCTTCTGTAAGGTATTTGATCCCAGTGGCTCGCCCAAAGCCTCTGCTTTCACACTCTTCGCACTCTCTACTTGCCTCCATTATCACACAGGTGCCTTTGGCAAGAGCATCCTGCTATTGACGATCGCCTACAGTCCTCCGAACCACCGAGGCCTTATCGTTGTTTTACTTGTGATCAATGTGGCGCTCTCTTCGTTGATGCTGATCGGTTTCAATCTGGCGGATTTGGATTTGGCCCCACCATATGCTGGTGCGTCCCCGTTCCTCCGTTTTACTCACCCACTCCTTCAAGTAGTTGGTCATTTGATTCTCAGGCCATTGGTTTATGCCGGACCTGTGGTGTGTGAGGGGCGGGGGGAGTTGATTACACTATCCGTTTGTACTTCTTGCTTGCGGTGTCAGATAATCTAAGGTGAACAATCGTCGTTACCAATTTATCCCTAGTTTAGCATAAATCAAATTGTAACTTACTGTGCTTGAGGTTTAGTCGTTCACTCAGTCTGGATTTTTAAATTTCACACACATCTGAATCCAGACTGTGCCAAACAAGTCATCGTACAATGATCTTAATAAAAAGAGAAGCCTTCCATGATCTGCATGTGGACTGAATACCGCCAGATTGCCCAGGCCGAGGCAGGTGAATTTTCTTGAGGAATCTACAACCGGAGCCTTCGGCTAGCCACAGCCTGACCCGCAAGGTAGCAAGGTAGTGGTATTTACCGTATCCTCTTTTCTTCATTTCAATAAATGTTTCTTGATAACTACCTATGGAATTCCGCATTCGAATTACAATATATATATATATATATACCCTTCCAACTTTTATCTTTCAGGTTTTCTGTTTGCCATTTTCAATGCTTGTTCCACCCTCAGCGGTATGCTTGCGCCGTTAATTGTCGGCGCTTTTACCAACATCTATGTAAGTACATTTACTGCAGTTCCCTTTTCGAATTTATCTCCCTCATTCTTCTCCAGGTCGTTTTCAGATGTTGAATATAGTAATAATCCACCACACTTAAACAATAAGCAAATATGCCGCTTGAGTTGATAACACTACCTACTCACACTTTGACTCGTTCTGGGGTTCCGTGAAGATCAGCACATGTTAGCTGTTAATATGTTGCATTCCTTGAGGCATATCGTGTCTCCTCAATTTTGTCATTTATTTAACGTTCGCTTGAGTCTCTAAGAGGCGGAAGCACTCATCGCCAGCCATAAATCGGCGAACTGATCACCAGACAATATAAACCGAAGCCTAAAGCTCTCGGTGAGAACACCTGCGGCATGTGAAGCTAATTATTCCCAAATGGGCGGGTCAAATCTACTGTCTGATCCAAGGGCTACGAAGAAACTGTCCAGGTAATATAGGGATACATGAATCCATGCAGTCGCATCCCCAGCTATCCGGTGGTGAATAAATCGAGCCGTCTGTAATCATACACCGTCACGTTGTTACCCTTCCATTCCGCACACGGTCTCTTCCAAACGGCTCCGGGCGACGCTGGTGACGTTTTTTGTGCTAAACTGTCGATTCATGGTTGATTATTAGAGTCGGACTCCGGTTATTGTTTTTTCATGTCTGTACACTCCAAATCACCCGCATAGATGCATTTTTCAAGTTAGGTTAGGTCATGGTGTTCTAGTTAAACGCGAAAGTTTACCCAAATGGACCACGTAGCTGTAAGCTATCGTTGGCGTGGTTCAGTACAAAATTGCAGGTCTTATTGGACCATCTGTGTCGAGTCGCACTATGCACTATACCTTTTTCGGTTTAAGATGTCCGAAATCCAATTTAAGGTGTGGCAATATGAATTTAAGATGTCCGAGTATCAATTTAGGATGTCATGTTGCTATGTTTTCACTCTGTACTATGCAAGGTACTATTCACATAGCAACATGACATCTTAAATTGGATTTCGGACATCTTAAACTGAAAAAGGTTTTGTTCTGTTACGTTTCACTCTTCGAGTCATCGGTCATCGAGAGAAATTACCTCCTCAGTTAGCTCATCATCGTATGCGCGATCCGTCTGTGTGCGCACGTTATGGGGAGAATCTGGAACAGGAGCTAGGAGAACCGCGACATGGTTGAGTAGACCAATAAGGGAATCAGGTTAGATTTGCGATGCACTCAGCAGTCAACTTTGCTTGCGGGACCGAGCCCGAAGTTCGCCGAAGAAATTAGATCTCTCAGGAGTCAGTAATCCTAATGGATCAAAAAAGAAAGATCATAATCTGCCAGGATCAGCATAAGGACCGGTGTCGCCTGCAACGCCAACTCAGGAATAGAATTAAGAAGGATCGCGAGAATTGGTGGGCCAAAATAACTAATGAAATGGAGGTAGCTTCTGAGGTCGTTGCATACCGGTCAGTGAGACCATTTGCGACAAAAGTGGACAGTGTGCACAATGAAGAACAACAACTTGATCGCTGGGCAGAGTATTTTGGTGAACAGTTCAATTGGCCCAGTGCCAATGCGGTCATTCCAGCCATTGCAGCCGAAACCCCATTGGAGATAACATGTGATCCCCCATCAGAATCGGAATTACGAAGTACAGTTGGGATAGGAGGGGGGGGGAGTAGAATCACTGAAACATGCATGCCGTACTGTGGCGATGTATGCTGATTTAGCAGCCATGGCTGTGCTTGCAACGACAACCGCTTTGGTCCGAACAGTAAATAGAAACATGAAAAGGTGTGATATAAAATATATTGTTCGTCCACTTCCACTTAGTTTTTTATCATGCTCGAGACCGGGAAAACTGTGCTGATAACGGAGTGCACTAGCTAATCGTTTTGGCTTTAAAAGTGTGACAGAATTGGCTCGTCGTCGCAAGGCATCATAGTGTGACTTGTAAGACCGCAGAGAGTGCATATTGCGAGATGCAGCTACTGAGAATGCCAGGATACTCACAAATACTCAATCCTGTTGAACATAAGTGAATGTTTTTTACGACCAAAGTTAGGAGGGATTTGAGCGTTGATCATCCCAGTTTCATTTACCGAGATACTCAACAGGTTATCAGTCAAACAGAATAGCTGAGAAAATTATTGAAACAGTCAGTGACGAAAGCAACCGATGCTCATTGCGCTATATGAAACTTTTGGTTCCGAAATTGAAAGGTTTTCAAAGATGTGCTGTTCCGAGTATGGGCTCTGAATCGGATTTGAAGTACTGTGACTTTTCACCGTTTGAGTTGCAAACTGAACTGTTTGGAAAAGCTAATCCGAAACGTGTAAATGATCTAAGATTTAGAAAAAATTAACTTCAATGCATTTGATTGGGTTTAAGAGAGATGGACACCATCGAACCATTCAGAAATGAAACTTATGGCTGATTGAAGGGGGTCGATGGAAGCAGCTTTGTCGGCTGTATCACCAACCACTGTGCCATTCGCAAATTTAAGTGTGAATACACCTTGTTTTACATTGACAGTGAAGACACCTGAACTAGCGTTAGTCAGTAACAGTCATGCATCCAATTCAATAACGTAGCTGGACATTTTGTTACTGTATTGGTGTCAACAGCTTGTTTATCTCAACAGAGTTAAAAGCGTTTGCATACTACAAAACGGAAAAATGAACAGTCAGGTGTTTTCGGTCGACAGATGAAACGGATTATGTAAGACATGCCATCCCATCTACAGTAGAGCGACACTTACAATAGACGAACTGGTTAGAATCGCGAGGATCCACAAAAGAAGAACGAGCCTTAGCGATAGTTCGCTCAAAAGTCTTAAGTAGTATCGGGGATGAAGCAGTAAGCAGAAACGTTTCCTTTTCTTTCTTAGGTATTGTAGTAGTGTGAACATCACACCATGTATCAGCTACTTTACCTGACCGAATTTAATTGTCTTCGTGAAAAAAATTCAATGCGATAATACTGATGCTCATTTCTGTTGGATTATCGTGAATTTCTACCGGAAGCTTGCTACAGTTAATTCTTAGTGTCCCCACAGTGGTCATTGCTTGTTCGCTTAATCTGTTTTCTAATCGCTAGTATGTGAAGAAAATGGTAGCTGTAATGTCATATAATGTGTAAATATTTTATATGCCGCTATAATTCCTCTGACAGTGTGTAACTCTTTCTATCAAATACATCGACTGCGTTCTGTTTCGTTCAGTTTTACAGTTTGAGCCAGAAATGGGCGAGCTACATCCAAGGCGTGACTGACTGTGATTGCTAGATCATTGATGAAAAACAGCCTAGTCATCAAAGTTAGCCTCGATAACCCAAACCTCTCAACAAATGTTGCTATTCGAATAGGCCCATGATCCACGTGATGAAAAGTGCATCGCTGGGAGTTCATCGTAAGCAGTGAACTCGTCCCCGGTCGTAGTGACTGTGACAAGCTTTGGTGATTCAACTGTTGTCTGTGTCCGAGCCACAACGACCAGTTGTAGCTCGCACGAAACAATGCGCGTCAGCCTTCGTGCTTGTCGAGTCAGATCTAACTTAGCTGTCTCGCACAAGTCGCACGGCTTCCCCGACCCACCGAATCGACGTACGTCAGCGAGCTCGGCAGAATGCAAGACTGAGGTCTACCTCATTCCACCATATAAAAGAGCGTCGAAAGACAGGTAATCAACCGGGCGGAGGGTAGAAAAACGTATGGTTAATTGATCAGTGAGATGAGTCTAACGGAAGCGGATCCAAACTAAGCGTTTCTTTATTCAAAGTGAGAGTTTCGCAAGCCAAGGTTATCGTTTCTCAAATCATTCTTCAAATGGTGCAGTACATCTAAGATGTTTCGATCGTGAATGAGTAGACACATGTGTGACACTGCGGCAATTGAAAACCTCAGCTTTCTGTCTCAGTCGCCAGCAACGCGTACTCGATTTGGGTGTGTAGTTCCACACTATTATGCAATGTTATCGCTCTTCGACCTTACCGGCCTCCTCAGAGACCTCTTTGCGGATGCCGAATAGCGATGGCCAAGCGGCACTATTTTTTTTCCTAACGTATTTCATAATCATCTATTTCAAACTAACAAATATATCGGCTTTTGAAATTTTCATTGATCCTGGTAATCTGCTTTCATTCTGTGCATTGTATTTTAGCCCGCGGAAGTTGCCTGGCGTAATGTGTTTATCCTAGCCTCCGCTGTTTCTTGCCTTTGTGGGGTGCTGTATGTGTTGTTCGGTCGTGCCGAACTTTTGGATTGGGTGTTGAATCAGCATGCCAATCGACCGGATATCCTGTATCATCCGTTAGAGCAAGGCAATTCTACTGACAGTTGGGATCAGACACTGGAAGAAATACCAGTCGATCCAAATGAACCTCATTACTCTTCAAAGATTTGCTAGATAGTCTCATGTGACTTCACCTCCTCCTCCTCCTCCTCAGGATTATAGTTTTTGCATATTTTTTACTCTCAACTTGTTCGCTTTTGTTCACATCCATCCACCATGTCTTTCGATTGTCAACGTTTTACATCGACCGGTGCGTGTCCGGTTTTGTCCGGGCTATCAAACTTGTGTCTAGCTTGCTATGTTACTCTGCTTTTAGTCCGATCACGTTTTTATTCTCTTTTTCTTTTCGGTCAAGTTTCTTGCGAGCAACCACACGTGTCAACACAATGACATGGTATATTCCCCCCAGTTCTCATTTGAATCCTCATCCAGCTATGAATTAATTTTTTGGACAAAAGTCCTATTTTGTCTAAACTTTCACGTTCGGTCTTCTAGTACCCGTTGTACAATTTCTCAATCAGAGTAATATCTTTGTGATTTCTCATCTATACGATGTTTTTCATAATATATTTTCTTGCTTTGTGACACAGGGGTTATTTGTCCTTTGGTACTTTTACAATATGTTGGGTATAATGCTGAAAATCAATATATTGATACAATTCAAGATGCACCGTGAAATGTATTTATGACACTAACGTCTACTAGAGTGTTGCTTTCACGTTTGCAATCAACAAAGGCAACGGATTTGGCGAATTGAGGTTGCATTCGAAGAGATAGCCTGATTAGCGAATTGAGAATTGGATATCGAAAATGGCTCCAGTGCGCTGTGATGGAAGTCTGTGACACCACTGTCCGATGCGGTGTCCTGATGATCAGTGTAAGCTGCGTGCTCCAGAATACTGTGCCAATGCAACCATGAACACTGATTGGAAAATGTGCTGAGGACCATTATCAACAGTTGAATTCAACCTGTCCTGTGACGATGCTTGTTCTTGCTCTTATGAAATTCCTAAAGGGAACTGGATGTGTGATATATTATTTACTCCGTTCGTTTTGCCGCTCTAGACCAACCACCAAAGTCTTGCACTTATTCAAGCCTTTCCCTGTTTGGTAGCCTATAAGTGCAAAGTACTGCACTGAATTCACTATCCGTCATCGATATCCGAGAATATAGGCCCTTGTAAGGGGTCATCAAGCCAAGTCAACATAAAGTAAGCTTCGTACATCGTTATTGGGTGAATTTTCAGCTTTCTGCATCAGTGTTACTGAATATTTTGATTAAAATTAGTGTTGAATAATAAAAAGCCACAAAATAAAGTTAGTTGGGCAAGTAGACGTGCACGAAGTTCATTGGAGATTTTCTGCTGGTCGAGAAACACGCAATGAATACGGAACAATGGATTTGCGGTCACAAGAGAAATATGAATCTGGCTGATGTGACAGATATGGATGCAAAGCGTCTCCAAGCACAGAAGAGGCAACTTATTTGGATGCATCGATGTGTATTATCTGGAAAAATCACTGTAGGACGTTCCCTGCATTTTGAGAGTTGCTTTAAAGGTCTCAGAAGAATAAAATCCTTCTTATAGCGGCCAGAAAAAAAGACAGGTGAACAACATAACCATTGAGGAATGACACAAGCTTTCATAAAGCTAAGGATTAACTTAAGGTGCAGAGAGGAAAACGATAATCTAACCTTACAAAACGTCTGGTTGATGTGAGTGAATCTTGACAGATAACGATGCAAAATGTCCACCAAATAGGTCAAGTCAAGAAGTTACGTTATAACACCATCTGGTGCAAATTCAGCTGCCACATACTCCACAAAAATGAAGATATGGATAAATAAACACTGGACATTCCCATAATCATGCATCTGGTCAAAGGGGCTTTAATAGCTAGTCATCCGCATGTACTGATCAATGCTTTGATGAACGATGGTTTCAAAACCACACAGAATCAGCCGGTAGTGTAGCTACTAAAAGCTGTGAAACCGAAGATATTATGCAATAAGTGTCTACAGATTAGCTCCCTCCTGAAGAAGAAATAGCGTAATTAGAATTCGATGATGAAGAAAAAGTTGTATCGCGTCTCGGTTTTAGTTTTTACATCAAATTGCCTCGAACCAATCCAAGCATCGCAACCTAGAACATGAATGTAACTCAGTTAATGCATCGGATTCACTTGAAGTTGAAAAGGTATAGTCTGAATCGTCCGCTGTTCTGTAACGTCATTATAACCAAAACTGTATCAGATCATGGTTGATTCCATGTACCCAGTTCGGTGGTTACCCTTGAATTATTATTCAATGGGATAAAATTTATAATCAAATCCGGTAATTGAGCTAAAAACGTTCCCAAAGGATAGGTAAGTAGTTTTCGGAAAGATGGCTACTTGAAACTGAAAAGGGCTACATTCCGAGTGCACAGTTCTTCTGTCAAGTTGAGGGCTTCATAAAGGAATTAAATATCTTTGATACATCGGGACTAAATGATACTATTTGGTTGAATTCCAATTTAAACAAACAGCTAATAATAAGCCATGGAAAAAGGTAACGGAAGTAATGCAGTTTGCATCGGTCCTGTTTATTTTGTCGCAAATATCCTTATTGATTTTTCGTACTACCTAAAGGCATACAATACTGACTAACGTGACGTCGCAAATTCTGTAATTTAATCACTTTTCTAAACCCGCGAGGGGTGCTACGTAGTAGGAGATTGACTACATCTTTAAATCATCTGTTGCTCAACAACACAAACCATTGTTACATCGCCAGTCCTCTTCAATCTTCGACTCACCAAACAACCGTCTTCATCCATTTCCGCTTTGAACAAGTGATCCCACGTATGTGATTTATTGCTTAATTCGTTAGCATAACTGCATTGAAGAGAAACACGCAAGTAAAAACGAGTGAAACATCTGTTACTGGTATATTTTGTTCTTTTCCTTATTCAGGCTCCCGTTGTTTTCTGCTCTGTCTTTCCATACTTTTCTTGTGGATAGTGTGTACCATAGTGTCTACAAATATCTGTTTGTTCGTGTTTTTGCTGTTACCCTAGTGTATTGAAATATATCAGTTCAGTCGCTATGATTTTTTGTTTGTTTCAACCGCGCGGTTTGAATTTTTGAAGTGCTATAACAGAAGTGAAACTTTCACGATTTTAGTGAAATAACGTACGTTATTTCAAGTCTTTGTACGTACCAAGGTATTCCCAAGGTCACTAGAAAAATATCGTTTTCTCTCGAGTTTCATCAAGAAGACCGTTTTTTTCGTTTTTTGGAGTAGCGTTATACTCAAACGGATA
>UZAN01042589.1:23983-42790 GCA_900618425.1 Echinostoma caproni | reverse complement strand
AGCCATCCTGTGTAGCTCGCAGGGTCATGGAGGCACGCAAGCCATCACACAGCGTCAAGTTGCAGTCTCGTCGTGATGGTATACACGAACTAGGCACTGGGTCAAGTCGTCTCAAAGACTGGATACCCGACCACACCATCCAGTTAACTAATGCGGCCAGAGAGGCAAGCTCAATACTTTGGTTATGACGATCTCAGACGACAAGCAACACCATCAACCAGAAACCATAGATGGAACTACTGGAATGAGATGGCTACAAAAATGGAACCTGCAGCCAACATAGGTGACACGTTGACCCTCTTCCGATCAACATCAGGAAAGAAACAGGTCACCCTTCTCTGTTGCGCAGCGCCTCCGACTAACTCATCTCTGATGTGCGAGGAAAAATGTCTCGGTAGAGCACTTTAGTCTTCTTCTCAGTAGCCCTCGAATCCAACTTCCGTATGCGTCCTTCTCACCATCTTCTCCATACGAAGCTAACTGCGCTCCGCCATCAGTAAAAGAAGTCTCAGGCATCATCAACTATATCAAGCCACGGAAATCTCCCGGTGAGGACTGGATACCCGTGCTCGTGTAGCATGGCACTTGGTGTCTTTGAAATTAATAAAGATGCGATTTGATGATGAATAAATTTCAAAAGAAGAGACCATATGGCAATACTGCAAGATTTATGTCCATGACGATTTCTCTACATCTCAACATGGTGCATACTGCAGAAAATACAGTGTTTCTATAGGGCTTTAGCATGGCAACAAAGTAATGCAAAATACATTAAAAACAGGCAAAACGTAAAAGAGGGAGGGATAAAACGACCAATATCACCAGGGTAGGGAGAGACTAACATAAAGTTCTTTATGCTCGTGATATTGGTCCTTTTACCCCCCTCCCCCACTCTTTTATGTTTTGTCTGTTTTTAGTGTATTTTGCTTTACATTGTTGCTTTACATTTACATGCTAAAGCCCTATAGAAACACTGTATTTTCTGCAGTATGCACCATGTGTCAGATGCAGTGAAATCGTCCCGGACATAAATCGTGCAGTATTCCCATATGGTCTTTTCTCTTGAAGTTAATCTCAGAAATGGCTTGTTTCAGTTTTCTCGGATGAATAAATTCACAAAAAGGTGTAAATACGATTTTCGAGCTAAATGGCACGGCCGAACTCAACGATAGCATTCTCCGTCCTTAGGACTTTGTGACTTTTCGGCGTATCTGTAAATACTACAACCATGATTTAAATGAAAATCAGTTGCAGTCTAGTCTGTTTTGGTTCATGGTAAGGCCGCATTATTGACTGCAAAACATGATTAACTATTTCAAGTTTGACTCACAGTTACTTGTGAGTAGTGGTGTGGGATAATTGGTTTTTAATAATTTGAGCTGACTATCCTTCGGACTTCATCTTCAAGCACAATCCTCAGATCATCGATTCAACCATACATTCGGAAGCACTAGACTCGAGTTTCGCTCTTATTAGAGCTACTAGAACTATACTTGAACCATTGTCCCGAGCTCTACAGAAATATCAGCAACAGGCATCAGCACACCGTCAAAGCATTCGTCATTTATCTTCAGATGCAAACAAACGGTATTGTTTGTTGCACTCATTGACACGCTACTCGCAAGTAGCGAACGTCTTACAGCCTAATATTTGTTTCGAATAAACCGCATAACAAGATGAGCATAAATGCATGTATGCAAACTCACTCAAATGTGTTTGGTTGTTGCATAAGTTCCCGCCAGTACATGAAACTATTTATTCTACGAAGACTTTTTGATGCTTGGCAAGGTGCTTTATACCATTAGAAAGCCCGTGTTATGCTCTTAAGATTAAAGCAATCGTTTTGCCTATATTTTTTGTCTTTTTTCAGCATCGTCAAATGGATTGTCAAGCCGATCAAAAAATCACACTTCCAACAGCTCCTTGTTTTCACCTTTAATCGAGGTAAAAAGTGAGTAAAGCAAACCGAGATATGTGTGCCGTGTAGGCAGAGTACGCTATAGCCGAGAGAACTGCTCGGGATTGGTTTGCCAGGTTCAAACACGATAGTTTCGACCTCACATCGCTACTCGTTCTGGAAGACTAGTCGAAATGGACGAGGACCGACTCAGGGATCTCTTGACGGAAGATAGCCGCCAGACGTGCAGAGAAAGGGGTGAAAAGATGAATTGTGATTTTAACGCCACATTCACTCGGAAGCTTCGAGCTTGGGTCTCGCACGAACTCACACAAAAGCAGAGGGATAACGTTTCTTATACAGAATCGTCACTGGAGACGAGAAATGGTGTCTCTATGTGAATATGAAGCAAAGAAAAGAGTGTGAGTCCCGGAGAGAAGCCTAAGCGTAGGATCAAGAAAGACCTGAGCACGATGAAGAAAAGGATTTGAGTATGACGGGAGTGGGAAGGTTTAATCCACTGGGAAATGCTTAGAAAGAGAATTACAGTAGAGAAGAATCTCTTTAAAGCCCAGTTGCATCGAGTCAATGAGGCAAATCGACAAAAAGGACCGGATTGACAATGCCAGGTGATAAAAACACGGCGGGAACTTATGCAACAACCCAATGCATGCATTGTACATTTTACTTTGCGCGGTATCATATTGGATACAGTAAAGTGTCAAAGGGAATCTTATCACCAATCAAAATACCATATATGAACATATGAATATTCTTGTTATGTCAATTTCACACTAAGTTTCATCCTACTAATCGAGTGACGCAACAACCTCAAAGTTTACGGAAGATGACATTGTCTTGACACACGCTGCTATTATGCAATTCAATCAAGATCAATGATCAGAACGATTTAGGTGGGAGACACACGCGTATAAGGGTCCACTGGTGACAATTAACCAATAATGTTTATGAGATCAAAACACCAATATTATTTACCTTAGCGGTTGAGTCACTAATTCTGGGTAGGATGAAATACTTTGGAATATACTTTAGTCACCTTTGATTATCTTTTGTGCCTGCCTCTGACCGAGTAACTATGGTTAACTTAGTAAATGTATCTTGCTTTTGGTCTGACCAGAGCGTCTCCATATCTGACCGATACGACGCATTTGGGCGTGCAATTTAATTGTCTAATTCGATTTATACTATGTGACCATGATTATTCACGAAAACGTTAACACCCTATTCAATCATACTACTAGGTCACCGAGTTTTTACATACGGTTTGCAATTGACAGCATGGATAGTAAACCAAAATTTATATCATTTGGCTCTGTTCGCTATTTGTCAATTATCTCGTATGCAAGTGTAATCACTTTCCCATGCGACATGCCCGACAAATTGTTTTTCTGACTCGAATCGAAGGTAAGGCAGATCAATTGATCACCTTTTTCGGTATCGAATAATTGAGATGCGTCTGCTGCCCATCGTGTTTCACATTTATTCGGTAATATATCGACACTAGAATGCAAATCACAGAAAGAACGTCGTTGGTTATGTACGTGACACTCATGTGCCAATGGACGAGTCAGTCAAACATGCCACATTAATTTCACTACCTCGCTGATCACGAGGGTCGGGGGAGGATATCGTGTTACTTCAAATGGGTCACACAAATTGAATTTTGTTGGATATTTTTCATGACAGACTATTTCGTTTTTGCGTTTACCCTATAAATAAAACATTCTCGTGTAGCGCTGCACTTCGATAGTTTCTATAACCTAATTACACCGCACTGAACTGTCTTAAAATGCCACCTACGAGAACAATAAAACACTGAAAGACCGATTAGTTTTATCGCCAATTATTTTACGTCATGCCCTAGTGCTCATACTATGATGAGTGTGAAATAGATTACGTTAATTCCCAGTTTAAAAGTAGACAGTGACTGACCTTGAACTGAAGGTTTTGGTTCAGGACGGTTCCGTCGAGATTTAGATTCTCGGCCAAAGAGCAGTAAATCACAGGTGCAAATAATTATCTGTCTAACACAAGCCGTTCAATTCGTATTTTCCTATCTAGATGAATGAAATACTAGAACAGTATGGGCGATCAATTTCTCGGTAGTAGATCCTGTACATTCAACTGCATATAGCGACTTATCCGTAATGTGGATGTGATGTGTTTTCTGGTGTTTATTTCTGTCCAGAGGGCAGCTATAAATCAGGATTCTTTTCGGTCATTTATTCGGTTCAATAAATGGTTGGACGCCAAGCTGAGAAGGCAAATTTTGTGCCTGCAATATAGACAGGACAGACAACGGTAATGGAAGAAATGAGGAGGTGGTGTGATCACCTACATAAACTCCAAGTGGTATGGCATGTCCGAAGTACTTTTCAAGATGGCATTCATTTCCTGGTTGTCGTCTGTCACCATAAATTTCCCCGCTTTTCCTTAACAGCCATCAAGATCGCACCCCATGGAATGTTGTCAGATATAGACACTTTTCATGATTTCCTGCCGGTTACTGTCACATCTCTCGCACCTAATAATTGATGACTTAAACCTCGCCTCCTTTACCCTTTATTCTGCTTAAACTTCGTGACCTCATCGGTGAACACGCTAGAGGATCCTCTCATCACAGAATCACAAATCATGCTGACACTTTTTCCAACAAACATTTCTCACCCTTTGGCTGCAGTGATCACAACCTGATCCTGGTCAGATTTACTCTCAGGACATTTTTCTTTTACTCGATCTAAACACATCACGGTCGGCCAGCGAGACCATTCCCCAGACAATACTGTTTTGTTAAGAGAGCCTCTCAAATTAGTTAGTGACTGTTTTACTCTAGATACAACCTGGCTAAAACATGACATTTCTAACATACGGGTAAACCGTTTTTTTATATGCACTGCCCTTCAACCTTACCTAAAGGTCTTCTTTGGGAAACGAAACGTGGATTTAAATGTGTCAGGAATGCAGAAAGGCAGATAAAAGTGATTTCCAGTTATTCTATTGGTATTAAAAAGCTTGATGCTGCATTTATTCATTCTGTTTTGATGGGCAGTTGATGCGTACTTAAAGTGTGATGAAAACATTCTGTGTGATACCACTCATCATTTACAAATTTACCTGAGTGCGTGCAAATCCTTACCCCTCCACCAGTTCCAAATTTAGACTCATTCCATCTCGGATATTTGACTACAGAAACGCCCTGGTACCCTATCTTGCCCGGACACTAGCCAATATTAAGATTTCTCGTTCTGAGCTTTCTAATGCAGTTAGTAGTTAAGCCATATTTTTTCACACATGGCGCCCAACTCCTCCTCACCCTTATTGCCATTATTGTGACGATTACCTCTTTTTGGCTGAAAGCTCGTATATCACTTGCTAAATCCTCAATACAAAACAATAGAATACAAAATGACTATGTCAATGCTGACTGGACAATGAAGAATCCAAACAGATTTACCTTTATCCACATCTCGTTTTGGTTCCACCTGAGTTCCAGATACTCAGTGGCTTCTCAGTCTGAATTTGAGCTCGATTGAGATTTATATTCCGAGTATTACAACTGACGTCTCGGCACGGAATTACGCACTGTCTAATCCCTGAATCTACATTCACACCCGTCTGAGAATGAAGAATGAGTGGAACGTTTTGGGCTTTCATGCAACCTACAATAGAACGGAAAACACGAGCAGTCCACAATATTTCTCACGATAGGTGGAAAATTTCGCTCTCCGTGACAACCGGGCCAAACTACCATTTCAAACGGTTAGGTTTCACCTTTTACAACCATTACCCATACACTATCGTGCTTCCGTTTTGGATGCCTATTTGGATAAGGTTGCAAGGATAAGAAATAGGTTCACGAGCGCCACTGTTTGTGACACAGTCACATTACTCGCTGTCTCTAACCACCAGTTACAATTACCTCAGAGTCCCCGTTCAGGAAGCCTAACGCGACCTATGTGAGCAACTGTCCGATTCAGGGCTTTCACGCCTACATGCCAGTTGTGAATTTGACCACCCTTAAGCCTTTTTCACCCAGTGTGTGCCTCGGTAAACAGCACATCTTATCATCAGCATCATCGTAAAGCGAAATACAGTGTAGTGAACTTCACTGATCGCTGTCAAACAGCACGCGCCATGGCAACCTAATTAGTGACATGCGCAGCACGTCCCAACCACCGTGGTGTAAAGAGATCGGCCACTTGTTCCAGTGGACGATCGTGATTAACTCAACATTGTATATCCGGTTTCCCAACCAGACTCGTGCAATGCTACGTAGACAGCGGTGATCAAACACCAACAGTCTATTTCTATGCTGTACCCATAATGACCAGGTCTCTGCACCGTAGAACAGAGCTAGGTGAACTGCTGCAGCCTACTCTCGATCCTTCACAGACAGCCGGATGTCGCGATGGTGCCACAGATGTCTCAAGTTGGCAAACGCCAACCGAGCCTTCCGTATGCGAGCCGACAATTCGTCCGTTACGTAATCATTGGATAAGATGTAGCGGCCCAAATAAAAAAATTGTCTACTTCCTCTACTACTTCCCCTGTTAGCGTAAGGTGCTAGGCTGGGAAAACCCAATCTTTAACCAACAGTTTACAATTTCAATGTGCAAAACACAAGGAATAAGATTACAAAAACTTGCAACTTGCCTGGATCTTCACTTCGGAGTACAATTTGATCTGCCTACTCCACATCAGGCAGTCTACCACTTGGAAACAAATCAATGACAGTATATTTATGACAAATTTCAAATTCAAATTTTTACTATGGGAAAAAACTTACAAGGACATCGCTTATCAAATCCCATAGGCTATTTACACTTTTGTTCGGAAGGCGATTCACAAGACCACAGTTCGTCCATAAAAAATAGTAATGTAATGTTTTTGACGATCACAGGAGAATATATTATGTAGCTTGGTGTTGAAACATAATGTTTCCCAGAGCATCATCAAGCTTACGCTTAAAGGATATGAATGTTGGCGCACAGACCACGTGAGGTGGTAGAGAGTTCCATGTGCTGCACACTGACTGCAAACGAATGACGCCTGCAATCGAGACGGCTCTTTTGGAGTACCAACTTCAGTGGATGCCCTCTGAGATGAACATTGGTTGATGGAACCAAGAGAAACCTACATGGATGATTGGGCTGTTGGAAAATCCGATACAGTAAGATCATATCGGCTCTGATTTGACGATATTGAGACGAGTACAGCCCCAAGAGCTGTAATATTTCGCAATAGGTCTTGGAATGTAGACCTTTGACCATCTTGGTAGCCATTATCTGCGGATGTTCGAGTGCCTTCAGATCTCGCTGCAGTCATATATCCCACTCCTGAATTGAGTACTCGGTGTATGGACTATATGTGGCTAACAGACGTGGAGAAAAAACCGGCTCAAATGATCCAACCTGTTTTACCGCCAAGGATGATGCGCTGGGACAATTCGCGGAGCAACTCAAGTCTGCGCGAATGACTACTCCCAGGTTCATTCACGGATGGAGCATGAGGCAGAGTTTCGTGCCCGAGAGTGTAGGGAAAACGATCATTGTGACGTAGTGATAAGACATTACATTTGGTAACGTTGAATTCCATATCATTCGAGACAGACCCTCTGTGGGGTTCGTCAAAGGCGCTCTGGAGATCAAATGAATTTTGTGGTTTTGTTATCGTCCTCTATATTTTGGCATCGTCTGCAAACAGCAGTTTGTGGTCCGAAGACGTCTGGAAGATAATTTATAAATGCAAGAAAAAGACGTGGGTCTAGCACAGATCCCTGTGGAACGCCACGGTTGACATCTATTGGATCAGAAAGTGAATCGGAAACACGAACTGAAATGGTACGTAGTCGAAGAAACTCCTCGATCCAACCAAGTACGAGTCCACGGATTCCATAATTATACAGCTTTCGTATCAGTATTTGATGATTTACTCTATCAAATGCTTTAGAGAAGTCCAGGTAAATAAAATCTACTGTTTTGCCTTGGTCTACAGCATGAGTCCAATCGTCCCGAGCCAAAATCAAGTTAGTTGCGCATGAACGTTTTTTTCCAAACCGGTGCTGGTCTGGAGATAGTAAGTCATTTTTCACCAGATGATCTATTACAGAATCTGCAACAATAGATTCCGTGACTTTGGACAACACTGAAAGGAGAGTAACAGGTCGGTAGTTGACTGGGTCACTACGGTATCCACTTTGTAAATTGATGAAGTGACCCCGTTTTTTCACACCTGAGGAAGCACGGTATCTTCGAACAGTTTTTGGTAACGCTCACTTAAAAGATTTGCATGTGACTCGCCAGGGTGATAAGGGCTTGTGGATGAATGTTATCTAAACCCGGTGATGAGTTCTTCATCAAAACCAGGAGCTTTGCCTTTATCCTTTCGGGAGAAAAGATAATGTCTGTCAGTAATGAGTAAGGAATATGTTCCTGTAAACGGGGAAGTAGGAACCCAGTGTTACTAAGCGCATTGACCACTTGAGAGCACTACAGTCTAAGCATTTCTGCAGCTTCTTCGGTTGTCGCTGAAACACGTCCTACTGAGTTTAGTATCGGAACGCCGTGTTTGACTTTCCGGGAAGCGTTTATATGCCTATATAATGGCTTAGGGTTTGCGATAAACTTCCTCGCCAGCATATCATGATAATTGTGCTTCTCTTCCCGCAGCAAATTTGTACAGTGGTTTCGAAGGAGCCTGTAAGCTTCCCAAGTGCTGGGGCATGGACAACGTTTGAACTACCTCCAGTGAAAGTCCCTTTGCACTATCCATTTCCTACTTGGACTGCCGATTGCTGATTTTCGAACAGTCGGTTGGCATAGACGCTTGACGGTTGTAACGGCAGCCACCAATTTTAGTAAATTTTCTCCAGGATTCCAGGGGGTTGTAGCCTAAATCAGGGGAGATCCACTGGATTCCATGCGCCAGGGTGTTTACTCCTGCATAGTCGGGTATGCTGCAAAAGTGATCCGAAAAAGCTGTTACTCCTGCTTCATAGTAATCCTATTCGAACAACAATACAGCGTGATCACTGTGCCTCAACGAAGTTACGACTGCAATTGATTCGACCATCAATTCTTCACTTTTTAAATTTTTGTTTGTCAGGTTTGAAGTTTGTATGTTGATTCACAAGTGACATACCAATTCTTCATTTGTCAATACTAAATCAAAAATTGACGAAATTTGGTTGGCTCCAAACCTGGTGGGTTTCTTCACATGATTGTACAACGGATGTGACTGGATAAACTGCATGAATCGTCGTTCAAACGGAATACATGAGGGCGTCATATTGCTCAGCTTTAGACAGTTGAAGTCACCCATAATAAGAACGTGGATGAAATTCAATGACGAGAAATAAGATATTGTTTGCAACAAAGTCTCATTTGATGAATATGCTGACGAAGGAGGGCGATGAACTAAACCGATCAGCCCGATATCATGTTGCGCTAGCTTCAAGTTACACCATAACGTATCTGAGGCAGCGAACGGGCACTCAATTTGCTCGCATTGCAAGCTGTTATGATAATAGAGCAACACGCCCCCACCTTGCGTTGCCGTAGGTGTTTGGTGGATTTGGTTTGATGGGGTCGGAGTGGAGCATGAAGTTTTCAGTGTTTCGCGTTCAACGTGATTGACAGTTTCGACTGGTGGACGATTTTTCGGTCCTGAATTCAGCATCGGTCTTACGCTTACTTCTTTGGGCCCTCTGGTTATGTGTTCATACCATGACTGTGTTTACCACCTCTGGTGTCCCAAGAGTGACTTTTAGTATTTGCGGGCCATCTCCGCGATAGTTGAGAGAACGCGGAAGGCGTTTTAACGGACATGGAAGAGACGGTGCGATACTCTATCAATTCTTGAATGAAGTGCCATTCGCACAAGTCATTTTTTCGACAGTTGGATTCATCGAATTCGGGGAGCTGTGGCACTCTGCGTATGAAAATCACCCACGAGTTGTCTGCATCGCGTGCACTCTCAAGATCGTTTCGTCGACGTACACGCTCGATCCAAGGTTTTCCCGGTAAAATTCTGGAATTGCTGGACACATTTGCCATGAGAAAACTAGAAAGAAGAACATTTTCAACGTGTTCTTCGCTGGCCACGAAGTAACCTGGGTTCTCCGATATGCGGTGATGTCGATTAGCGCCAGAGACGTGTGAAGCTCACCGGCTTGGCTTCTACACTCATTCGGGCTTATACCTCTGCCCAGCGACTCAGCTAGTCTTGTTGTCTTTCTCTCAATGATTGACCTGTGGGTTCTGGGAGATTTGTATAAATTACCGTGAGTGCAGTGTTGCCACCCCTTCTCTTGTTTATCTGTGACGGTACAGCAGCTTGCGACTGACGTTTAGGTGACGGTACTTTGACTACAGGTACCGAGACTTCGACCGTTTATTTCCTCGTGGATATTGGAGAAGTGATGCGCGCTACCTCTTGATTTGTTTTGTTAACAGCTTTTCTCGGACGTTTTGGCAACCTTGGGTTTGGGTTTTCGGGAGTGATCTGGCAACTGAGGGTCTTTATCTTCTCTTCGAAGGAAGCAATTTGTACTTTTGCCTTGTCCTCGACGGCTGCTAATAGGTTTTTTAATCTCTGTGATATCTGTTATGCATTTGATAATGGGCAGCTTGGAGCATTCCCCACAGAACCAAAAATAGTGTTTGTCAGACCAATAGTTTTACCCGTTTTGCCGATAGTTTAGCACACGAGGGATGAAAGGATCGTATACAGTTTGCGCATGAGATGCTGGTCTTGATTTCTTTTCCACACTTCGATTCCCCGCATACTCCTGGTCCTGTTATCATCCCTAGAGCGGCAATAGTTGACGACCCATTTCGGAACGCAGAGAGAAAGAAAATCCTTGACGAACACCACTTTCCGTGGTGAACATGTGCGAAAAACTGCCGTCGTAAAAGAACTCACTAACCGAAATCTCCGGACTCCATTTTTTTTTAATCGCGGTTGTGGTTAGCACACACTTCTGGAAACGACGGATCAGATCATGTGATGCTTATTAGTCGGCGCTTCTCACGTACTAGTGTTCCCTTTCCGTTAACCTGAATTGGTATAATACCGCCACGTCGATGTTCCAATTATCAAACGGAAAAATACTGTCCGCTAGTCTGGTCATCTCTTTCGCTAAAAACTTTTGAAATTGTTTTTTGCCGCACCTCATGATACCCTTATGTAACTCTCACGATCCATTGCAAATGTCGTCTATCCACAATAGATACTGTAACCCGAATGGGTATCCATCTTTTGCAAAGGTGCATGTGGCGCTCTTTTGACTTTTCTTGATTAGGTCAACGCCTTTGGTTCTCTCCACTCAAGATTGCCTATTGAACGTCTTTGTGTCGTCTGATAACTGAAATTTTGAATGTTTTACTCGACTACTTTCCCATAGAACCCAGTTCACTTCATTTAATGGCACGCAGTCATCTTCCACAAACATGGACTCTGGTGTGTTTCAGGGAGCTATTTTTCCCCCATTCCGCTCTGTGTATACAGAAGCTCTGTACTTTGAGTAAACTGCAGGTATACTGATGATATTGTTACTGACTGCCCACTCCTAGTCCAGACGGTTTTTGGTCTCTCCTCGAGGGTCTTATTGAACTTCTCAACTCGTCCATGCCCCAACCTCTTGTACTTAACACCGCCAAGTCTATTTATGGTCTCTTTAGTCTGAGAATCGGTCCCCGCGGTCTTGCATTAGTAACTGATCTCCCTGACCTTATAGTTGCTAATCAAAGCCTCCGAAAATCGGAATTTGTGAAATACCTCGCTGTCGCTGTCACCTATAAGTTGTCATGGTCTGTTCATATCATTAGCGCTTTTGCAAATAATCAAAGACTATCTTTAATGCACGAAGTTTCAGGAGGCTGGCCGTCCCACATAGTCTTATACTTAAATTTGTTCATTAGACTGGCTACACAGCTTTGAGAAATTCATTTGTGGTCCTGATCCCATAAGCCTTTGTCCCCACACAGTAGAATTGATAGAGTTGTTTTCGCTGAGTTTTTCAATCCCAAGCATTTCGACTCTCGTGATCCATTTATTGTCAACGTGTGATCAATGATAATGCCTGCATCTTGAAAACGTGAAAGCCGTGTCGAGGTGACCACTGACGGTGCGTGTTGACCATCAATGGTTGACACTGGAGTTGACTCCGGGTCGATGACTGGAAGATGAAACGGTGTATCAACGTACTTGCACGGTTCTTCTCATATATTCAGCTACTGTCTCGTATGCTCCCTTTCGCACGAATTTCATTATATAATTAACCTGAGGTCTTGAAAATTATTTCTACGACACGGTGAGCGATAACGTATCGTAACCAATCTCTCCAGTGTACCATATTTTCCAATTGCAACTAGATTACCGCCCATTTTGGATCAGTTTAGTAAGCAGTTTGCACGGTGATTCCGCTCACAAATAGCAACATTCCGTTCCAACAAGGTTGAAGTTTTTCGCGTAGAAATAATCAAATTTCATACGACAGATAATCGTTTCCAAAACCTATTTATGAATACTTCTAGTAGTATTGCATAATCGGATTGGAAACTGATGTAATGAGTTCAATTGATAACCACTTTAGTTACACATGTCCATCTCGAAGTCAACAATATATATCCCTTTTGACTTGCATGGATGACATAATCGAATGTTTTATCACTGAACATCTTGTATCTTTTCGATCAATAAACATGTGAGCATGAAAATGAGTTTCGATTAGAACTCGCCTCGGTAAGGAAAGTGATGTAAAAACGATATCGAAGCATGAACCCGGAAAAGAACTATTTTGGATTGACGAAACTATCTGAAATGATACATCTAAAAATGTAATGCTTTNTCCTCGCAGAAGTTGCAAAAGGCTTTTGATTCGCGGCATATTTCTGGTCTGTGTGTGCGTGCGTGTGCAGTCCCACTCTCAGACTAAGCTGTAGCTCGTCTCATGTCATTATCGTCTGTTGTCTGTCACGTGATATGTAACCGACACAGCATCGTGCTGTTTCATTTTCCAGGGTATTTTCCTGTGCACATACACACACTGTTGCAAGTGAGGAGACAATAATTATGACTCATATACCTGAACAATACCATATTAAATGACCATATTTATTTTCTTTGACAAATGAATGAGCACAGAAGCAATTCGTTCACAAATTCAGCCCAGTTCAGGATTGGCACATAGGCGTACAACGGGGGACTTTATTTTTACAAGCATATACTTTGAGAAAGTGCACTTTTCACCGGAGAAACTAAAACAAGCAGAACGATTGTGAACTATTTCCCGTTCACGTACACTGGTCCACGATAACGACGTGGTTTGACCACATGCCCGACCACTATGGGCAAATGATGATCGTAGAGTAAGCAGAGGAAAAACGGATGGTCCGCACGAAACTCCCGAATCGCTTGATTTCGAGTGCTAGCAATCACAGCCTGATTAGTCACACCCAAATCCCCGATCTGTGGAGATTGAAAACAAAAAATAAATTGGATAAGCTTACGATAGACCGTTCGCCCAGTGTTGACACTTGCAACCGAAATTCCGGCTACGCAAGTTGGAAGGAATTCTATGGAAAAAATACTGACCGTCAATTCAACAAACTTTCAAAATGTTATACATCAGTGCACGATTTTTGTGAAGAAACTACACACGCAATCCAAGGTGATGATTATCGTCGGATTCCGGGAGAAATCACACACTCACTTCAAGAACAGCTTTGTGGAATATGTGGGACAACGCCAATTCCATATCGTCTACCATCCCCGTTAAATTGGACTTTGTACGATCAAACAATGAGGTCAAACCAAGCCCGAATAGAATGGGATTCAAATCCGGATGGGTTCGATAACCTTGGGTGAACTGGGGCACATAGACAGAAAGCACTTCGTGCCTGAATTCCGCCGCCAATATGGTGGAAAATATCCCCGGTTGTTGTAAATGTTGGATGAGATTGCTCAATCCATCATTGGAATATGGAAGTATCATCAAAAGTTGGTAACTGCAAATTGGATGAGAAGTAACAAAGAAAATTCGAAATGCAAATTAAAAAATCTAAGAAAAAGACTATCAATATAGCTGTTTTCGAGAAGTTCAACAACTAGCCGTTTACATTTATATAGGTAGAGCATTTAATTTTATTTAATACAGCGCGACGTGGATCCTAATACACCATATAAAAGAACAATCTTAAATGCGTCAGTATTTTGATTGAGCTACCCCTTGTTTATGACGTTCTTCCAGTTGCCACGCTCCAATCAGTTTGTTGCTTGGTGATTGGCCATGGTAGAGATAATGCACGGACAAAACGCTTCCGATTGCATAGTGGGGGGTCAAGCAGTCTGGTTGAGATTGCTTCAGATTTACATAGCAGAATATAACGCAGTAAGTTAGAAGATAACAGTGAAACACGGTAAACGGATTTTAACGCCCGACTCACGTTCACTTGGTGATTACTTTTGAGCAGGTGTTGGCATATCACGCTTTTCGCTGTCCTCACTTCTCTGCGAGCCAACCAACGAGTGTGGTGTTCTTTTATTCTCTTTGATAGTTGTCTCGTTATACGACCTAACCTGACGCATCTTAAATTTTTTTCATTCTTCTTTGCAGAAGGGCGAGGAAGATCTTCCCGTTAGATAGACGACAAGGATTTTCTGCAATGTTTTTTCAGAGTAATATGAATCAGGTCATCCTCCTGTTTGGATGTACTCGGTTTACGGCCATCACAAGCTTTTCTGTTGTTTTCCCACGGATTATCTTGTAAATTGTGCTTTTGTTACCGTTGAAGTATTGGGCAACATTTCATATTGTATCCTCGTGTGATTCTATTTCTGTCCTCTTCACTGAGATAACGGGAAATTTTGGTTTCGAGCGCTGCTTGCTTCATTATGGTCACAACAAATACGAACATTCAAAGCTGTGAACAAAAATGACCTTGATTTCATGGTTGACTTTGATTGAAGTGGTATTTCTCGAATTCAGTGGGTTAGATATCAAACATAGATTATTATTATGAAACCTTATGTATGCAATTTCTCTGGGTTGTGAAAGAATTTCAGTTGGCTATCCAATAGAGTTGCTGTATTGGATTATATATTAGATAAAATAATGCCTCATTACAAATAAGCGAAATGGCAAGGGTTTATGGAAATAATTTAGGATAATTCTTAAGTCATTCGTAATAGAAAATATTGCGTTGTCATTCTTGATAAAGTTTGTGGTTTTCATGTTCAGATGATTTAATCTTGGCACTCAAGGTCAGGCACGTTTAATTGACACTCATGCAGCCTAGAAACTACGTAGATCGAAATAGACAAGATATAAATTATTGTCCAAACCTAAAGTATCATACAGGTGATAAATATAATGAAATTCCATTTTATCATAAAGAAAATATTTTAGTGTATCACAATCAGCCAGTACTGTATATGGCTCACTCCACAAGAGAAAGTAAACAAGTATGTGCGCTGGTAAATGAAATGAGGGAAAATTCTGTCTTTGAGAATGTTAACGAATTGTAGGTGATGTAGAGAAACTGATTTGCCGAAGTGAATGTTCTCCTCATCGTCTGGCTTGCCATTCGTGTCACTCAGTCTGGCGTCTTGTCGTCCCTGTACGGTAATTTCAGGTACAGGGGTGTTTTACTTACTCCAAACACTTATAGTTATTCCGCAGTTTCTATCAGGCATGTCTAGGAAACGATCTAGATGGCAATTCTCCCGTAAAATACTCCGTATTTACTTCATTTCTTCAATTACGGTATCTGGGGAGCAGATTTGCTGTGCCTTTTTTGTCGTGCAGTGCTTCAAATTTCTTTTCTGTTTAATTGATGCGAAATTATTGAAATTAATGTATTATCCTCCCTACGTTGCTTTCCTGTAGACGTGCCAGCGGATAGATCCGCCTGGGTTTAAGTGGATAAAGACATCTAGAAACGGAATGCGGTCGTTTGTTTCCTTTTCGCAGTAAGGCTGATAGATCGATGAACATTATTGAATGATACTCTGAATATGACCCTAATAAGGATCTCACAATACACCATTTTGCACTGAGTGTCACCCCTCGTTTAGATCCTGGTTCACAGAGGCAATGGTTAAAGCAAAAGATTTACTTTGGAATGCACCGTTCCAAACTTGGAATCGTTCTATTGCTTTACGTTTGTTCCATGAGGACTCGGGAACATGCGTTGTAATTATCCTATAGGTTTACTAAGAGTTAAACATTTCTAAAGTTTTTGTATACGAAACACTACGGTCTTGTGCAAGTTCGCTTTACTCGTAAATGAGGCAAAATTTCTTTTTACTGTGTGTATCAGAATACAATACGATTTCAACATGAAAGATGAGAGGTTAGCATCTGGCGGAAATGCGGGAATACAAGCACTCAGAAAGACATTGTTGCTTGAAGTTGCGCAGATTCGCCAAAAAGACTATGTTACGATTAGAAATGAATTGCGGTAACACAGCATGTTTTTGCGCAGAGAATGTAACAATATTTTGTTACAAGAACAGATTATCACTTTAGTTTGGTCCCCTCTCTCTTGCATGCACACACACAACAGGACGAAATGGGCATTATGACGTGCGTGCTGAGGTGTGCATCCCGTGTAAGTCCCTCACATGGTAGAAACTAGAGAGTAAAATAAATTGGTAGATTGTGTTGTACTTTACTAAGGATTGTAATACAGAAAAAATCATGAGCTGTAATCTAGTTCGCACACGTTTGAGGCCAGACTGTGTGGCGAGCAAATCACGGTACAATCAAGTTTATTAAAGGAGAAACGTTCCATGATTTGTATGCGGGCGGAAAACTGCCACAGTGCCCAAGTCAGGGCAGATGAATTTTCCTGGGAAATTTAAAACCGGAACCTTCGACTAGCTAAAGCCTGATCCGCAAGGCAGGGGAGTGGTGTGTGAAAACCACAATCTATTGGGGACCGGTGTCCAGTTCATTGAACCATACACTCTTGGGACGGGGTCACATGTACAAGGTGCCCAGTACATCTTGATGCCAAATCAAGTCGGTGATAACCGCCACAAATGGAAAGGTGTGTGCGTGGTAAATACGCCTATTCTTAGTTCAGGGTATTTAGCCAATTCCCCTAGGTGAATTGTCAGTGATAGCCCCGGATGTTAGCTTTTTGTCCTGTTACTTTGGTGGGAAAACACCTCCACCAGGGGGAGGCAGTGAATAGGGCTTCCTCAGCAGAATCTGTTTGAGACGGTTGGTCGTATAGGAGCATTAACGATCGAACGGTTCGTATTGTTTGGGTGGTGAAAACACAAAATTCCTTTGTGTTTCAATGGAATGGAATGGCAAAGAACTAACTCCATGCACACACACACACACACACCAGCACCCTACCTTCCAAGAGTGGAATCTTTTCGATCTGCAGTATACAACAACTGAAAACTGGAATCTCAGTGATCATGGATGTTTCTTTTATTTAAACGAGAAGACTGCTGCAGATTATGTTGTAAGCTGTTTTCCAAACCTGTTTCATCCTTCGTTTGATCCCCCTTTTTCAAACTCCATACAGATGCAAGGCTGGCGGAAACCTGTGATCATTTGTTCGCAAAACAACTGGCACTAGAATGCCACTAAGAAACACATCAGCGCGTGACAGCGAATTACAAATCCGAAGCAGTCTACCTGAAACATACCACATATGGAGCTATCGTGAAAAACCAGTGATCCTTCAGGTTGGTTAACATAGCACGACTAATGCTGAAATCGGAGCAGGTATCGAATGGTGGTGTATTTATGGCTTATTTAACATTTTCTATGAATGAGTCCGTGGACGCTTTCTTGAACCGATTCTGCGTAATGCTCCAATGTCAAAATCGGTCCGATTTCCGGGAAGCCAAATGACGATTTGTTGACCACTACTAATGTTTCTCTGATCGAGACCGATTAAAAAACGATGTCTTATCTTCTTTGTGCCCGTCAAAGACAACAAAAACGACAATGATGTTCGTCGATTTTGCATACAGCAACATACGAGATTGGGTGAGTTCACATTAGCGTGTAGTGCATCGGGAGTGACAATTTGATCAGATTAAAAAACTACAATCAACGATCGCCGACTTTTCCGTATGCCAGAATAGAATTGATTACCGTTTTATTTCTGAAATATACAATGCTGCTGTTAAACTTTAAAGGAGGTTGTGACTAATGAAAGAGGTAAGATGGGACACAGTGATAGGATCTAAATTGGAGAAGGACGAATCACAGTGTTGTGAGGTGCTACTCTTCTTTGTGAATAACATGGCTGGAGTGCGCAAAAGGATGCGATTGATGGGTTCTGACAAAGGACAAAAAGAAAGACCTAGAGCGAATCATTGTGTTCAAAATCGTAAGTACAGAAAACATGTTCCGACCGTCAGACAGTTATGCTGCCTGTAGGAATTACTGCGACCCGTTCTGAAAGAAATGTTTTATTGTATGTATGTACACCAATTCATCGATAACTTGACCGTTATTCGTTATAAATGACTATCCCCGTCCCGTTATTGTCAGCAGTGGTGATGACGTTCAGCAGTAGTGCGTAAAATTCTGTTTAGGTCACTCACTATTTTTCAGCTATGTCAAATACATGTTATATATGAACCATATTTTATGGGCGACTACAAAGGATCAAGTGGTGAATATCGAGCAAGTAAAGTGTGAACTGCAAACTGATGAAGCACTGGATAGCTGTTTCGACTTGGTTATGTCTCATCAGCAGTGCGAATACATCGATCTAACTCAAGATCTAACCCGGGATCTCATAAGCAAGGCACAAGCACTCTACGCACTTGACTGACACGTAGTTGATCAGACCGTTTCTCCGTTTCGAATACGCAGGATATAGTACAGCGCACCTTTTGAAGCTTCTTGACAG
>UZAN01042588.1:29019-39042 GCA_900618425.1 Echinostoma caproni | reverse complement strand
CTTTTGAAGCACCTTGATTGTAAGGTGTATTTCGACACAGCTGAGCGCTGCAATATTCTTATTTGATGAACTTATATCTGGAAGTGCCTTGACGACTGTCCCAACCCAGATACCTCACGAATCAAGGTTTGTATATCATTTATCATGTCATTGATTAATTCGCATTAATAGTACCGTATCCCGAGACAGTCTTGGTTTTCATTGCATTGGAGCCGGGACTTTGCGCGTCACTTATCGTCAGGTTTAACACGGGAAGGCAGTCCTTCTAATTCCGCAGAAAAGGAATTAACAATGACCACCTTCGAAATTTTGCGCTAGTCTATTTTTAAGAGCCATACACGGTGTGTGTGTGTGGTTTGAGAAACCAAAACGTGCTGCGGAAAGACTATTATGGTAGTATGTGTGTTGAGAGCAAACGATTTTCTCTTATTGCCAAGTTTTTTCTACGACAGTCCAGTTGATAAGTCACCAGTGATTGTCTTCTGAATCGTCTTTATTGTAGGTAAACTACAAAGCTGATGTTTATTGAAATCCCTAGGATCTGTGACCATTGGGTTCGATTGTTGGTACAGTTAAACAGCAAATTATGACGTTCATTGACGGGTACTAAAAAGTGAGGTGTAGTTCATTGCTGCAACCAGTCGTGTGACTTAAATGAATCGATGGTTGTTGGTGCAAACAAGCAACTTGAGGTCGAAGAGAGTAGTTCCAGGCGTTATAAACTCTGAATCCTAGTCCCCTCTTGTGTGTGTTTGCTTGGTCGCCTACTTTTGCCAAACTAAACCTGCCGATCAATCTAAGGGGCACACAAGATCAAGCGAGGCAGTGAGTGGCGCATTGCTTCCAGCCCGTGGGTTATAGTCTACCACTGTAAACGAGCCCATGCCGGCAACGGAAAACTTGCATTCCATGTATTTGTTTACCACAACACCTCAGAATGGGGTGCCGGTCGGGGGAAGAGAGGATCTTCATTTGGTCCCGTTTCTTCTGAAATAGAGGAACAGTTTATTTAATTAGCCTCGCCCTGGTAAAAAATATCAAAGGTGTTTGCTGAATCCCGGTGCTGTGGCCATTTTCCTAGTTACCTAATTATAGTATGTATTTAATGAGATGTGGAAAAGTGGTTCAAATGGTGTAATGTCATTTTGCTGCAGTCCTTAGTTTGGATATATTTTAGCTTATGCATAAAACACGTTGAATTATACTCCCAATATATATAAATATATGTATATTTGTATGCATTACTATACTGGTCACCATTATTCGAGATGCTTGGTTAGCATAGAGTTCATTTTCGACCAATTCCCGTTTCGAAGTGGGTATTCAATGGATAACAAGCTGGCGACAGAAGCTTTCTTCGAGAGACACATGTTCTCAAAATCGGTTTAGACTTGGACAATCAGATTGGACAAAAAAGTAGATGGACTACGTTGTGTTTTTATTTGCGCTAAACAAACATGCTGCAACGTTTTTGTTTTTACGACAATATGTAACCGGAATTGTTCCGAGTGAAAAACGAGCCTTGAAAACAATCTAATTTACAAAAATCTTTTTGTGCAGACACGTTGAGCGTAAATAGTTGACCAAGAACATCTTATCGGAGTGATAGAAATTTGTGTTGGTTCATACTGTTAGTCGGTAGTGGTCGATTTATGAGTTCAAGACAAACTGTGCAAATACGATAAACTGCCGGAGCATTGATTTTCGATGACCGTACAAATTACGTTAACACTAAACTATCACTCTGATTGTGTTCTGTTCGAGTTCTGAGAATGCGGGAATTCAGTTGCTCAAACAGTTATTTATTACCCAACTCGGAGGTTCATATCAATTATACAGTCAAAATTTATTATGCAAACTAATTACAACCGGTTGCTTTTCTTGTCCCGTAGGGTTTAGCACAAATGAATCGATTCATCGTTTATAGAAATATGAGGAATGTCACAGATTATCTTTGTTTCGGGCACTGCTACGGATGTTGAAATCTAAGCCTCTTCAATGTTTTATCCAATATTTTGTATTTGAAGAATCTACAACAAAGTGAGGTGGTAGAGGATTCCAAATAGTGCACACTCCGGGGACAAATGATGGACGCCGGCATTCTGGTTGACATTCTTCGGAGCACTGATTTGAATGAGCGCCCCCTGATATGAATGTGGAACAATAAGATAAACAGTGAAAGACTTGGATGATCATGGCTACGCATTGTGGGATACACCAAAATCATATCCCCTCGAATTCGGCAATATTGTTTAAAGTCATCGTCATCATTTTACAGCGAAATACAGTGAAGCGAACTTCATTGATCTCTGCCAAACTCGCAATACATACAGGGCTAGTGGTGAAATTTAAGGTGAACAGGGAGTGGATCTATTTTGAAGGTGGGAGAAGATGAGCCACTGTGGTCAACACAGAGTACGCAATCGAACTCAGCATACATACCGTTTCAAGCATTCTGACCTGATAAGAAACGACAACAAGAATGTCACTACTGCCGGGTCGTGGTCATTTCCTTCAACGTCTCCAACCAACCAGTTGTGGAGTCTTTCGGACCCCAACTTGGAAGGCGAGAGACACCTACGCCACCTAATGTCTCTGTGCATTTCTTCATGCCTCGTCCCCACATCATCTGTTGGCCTCCACGTGGTTTCCTACAGCCCGGATTAGCTACAGCGAACTAAACGCGGTGCGGCAAACGATGGCTGGGTATACGCAATACGTGCCCCAGCCAGTGAAGCGTAGTAATCTGAATTCGGTATGCTAGCAGGTTTATACCTGACAGACTCCCAAACACACAACGGCTTACCACCACGTTACGCGTTCGCTCCATCCAGCATGGGCTTAACTGCGTAAACACCGATAATCGAAAACTTTTAGCCGACGGATATCTTCTAATCGCAAATTCAGTGTCTCACAACCATAAAGCAGGACTGAAAGAACGGTAGCACAATATACACGACCTTTCAACTTCAGTGAAACGTCGCGTCTACGACAAAGGTGTTTCAGTCCTGCGTATGCTGCTGGAGCCTTGGATATGCGGGCGGTTATCTCCTTTGCTGCACTACCGTCGTTGGTCACGTAACTGCCTAAGTAGGAAAAGTAATCCACCATCCAACTGAATCCTGGCCATTTAGTGTGAGAGTGGGAGTAGACGAAACCCAGTCCTGAAGCGTCATTTTGCACTTTGAAGATGCAAAGCTGCACTTTGAAGGTGCAAAACTGTTTGAAGTACAGCTCCACTGATTCCAATCTTGCCACATAGGTCTTGTAATGCAATCCCTTGATCATTTTTCTGGCCGATCTTTGTGAACGGATGTATGTATTCAATCTATCCTAATAAATGTTACTGCTTAATTGTAATAACAGTCTTCATTGAGTTAAACTGCGAATTTCTTTCCGGCGTAATTAGTTTTACCCGATATACAGTAAAGTGTCTGAATATACCATCCATGCGCATTGTGAGAAAACATTCAAAGTAGCGAACAAGCTCGTTTGCGGTGATTCTTCTACATGTGAATACATCACAATTTATATCAAACTGTTTAGAAGAGGGGATAAATCAAGACAAGTTGGAAAAGAGATAATCAACATTCCAGTTCCATGACCGGATGTTGTTGCTCACACTGTGATCCGCACACATGCGCACTGGTTCGGGTCGTGCTGGTGTGTGGTGTTGGCCATGGAAAACCGAATGTGTTCTCTTACGAATTGTTTTTGGGAGCACAGCGCGGGGAGGGGGAAGAGAGGATTATGTGGGTGGACGCCGATCGCTTCCGCTCTGGCCAAAATGCGACTCCTAATCCTCCTCTTCGATCGGCGGGTGCGAACCAAGTAGAGGGGTCGAACCGCCTCGGTTACATTAATTACGTGGCTTCACTCCACTGTGTGTAACGATTGAGCTGTTAATGGTCCTAATTAGTCCACTGTTCAGCCAGGCCGGGTGGTGCTCACGGACTCGTTCAGATAAACATGTGCTCATGCGGCCAATGTATGTTGTCCCACAGGCACAGGCAAATACGTATACACACAGAAAGAGACAGCAGAAACAGGCAATTTATCTTTGAGTGGAAAGTACAGAAGTGGTCTAGAGTTGAACATAATACGCAGTTTTGCTGCGGCGAATGCTTTTTCTACAATTCTACAGAGCTTACATGTCATCCTATCGGCAGTCGTGTCACCCTTGAAAGGTGGCGATATGTAAACCGGTTTTTTCTCCGCAGTAATGATCTTCTTTGGCAACCGGTCTCGACCCAAAATGTTGTCCACAAATTGCACGGGGTATCCGTTTGGAAGGAAAACATCTCGAATAAACCTCAATTTGGCATCAATGGTACCGTTCGTACGTATTCTTCGCTCTCTGGCAGCGAGGCAATGAATTTAGTTTCTTTTCCATTCCAATAGCACATACCTTTAATTTCCTCACACTCAGTCCGCAATGCGGTTGATAGCCTCAAATGTGTGCAACTTTTTGTAAGAGAGGTTTATCATAAGATCCGCTGTTTCTGTTTTAGGATGAGGCTAAGAAGCACAGCACAGATGTTGGGATATGATCGAACCCAGACCCTCACCGATAGAAGGCCAGCATACCGCCCACTGAACTACCAGACAGTTTCAGTCTGTTCATGCACACAAATCAAGACACAAATCATCTTCGCAAGCTCGTTGTGGGCATCACATTTAGCTCATCTACATGGTTTCGATGACATTGGAAATATCCACAACCGGAATACTTGTAACATCATTGTCATGGAGGATTTGAGTGGAATATATACATATATTGTGCTCACATGAGTGCTTAGTGGTGACCGCGCTAAGCTGGCATCCATCTGGGTGCGTCCTGTTGTAGATGATCAAATTTTAGAAGAAAATACACCGGCCTGATCAGCTACCCGGTGGTCAAGCGGATAGCATACTGGCTTACATTCCACCTGTGGCCTCCCTGGATTCCATCCTCAGTTGGTTCGATGGATTCGCACTGTCGGTTGATGGGATCCGACCAAGGCGAAACAGCTGTTCCGCGTTTTTTAGTTTCACAATCCACGCTTCACTGGCTCCGAGCGCGGCGAACTCCGAGATGAAAAGGACTCTCAAATCCTCTCCCGTGGTCACTTTTTGTTTCGTATGAATCAATATATGTAGAACATGGATACGAGTTTGGGATCCGTGACTTGCCGAGCTGACGTTAGGATCGTGCACTGTCTGATTGTGAACTGAGATAAGACAAAATCTGACACTCCCACACTACTAGGTGTTGGTTTACATATCGAACATTTTTCTCGCAAATCGAACTGTACAATGAAACAGTCAGGTGAGCCGAGAGAATGCAGAACAGTACAGTCTACCCGGCTGAGTAATTTGTACCGCGGCTTACAGTGACTCTACGTTGTGACTTCACTATCGTTCTCAATTGAATTAGCTCCAAATCATTATTATTATCACTGTACAGCAAGATACAGTGAAGTGAACCTCACTGATCGCTGCCAAATTTGCAATGTACACAAATTAAGTGATACAGTATAAGATGGAGAGGGATTGGGCCTAATTGAAGGGCGGAAAAGAGAAAGCTAACCGCCATGGTCAACACACAGAGTCCATACTCTTTTAAGCATTCTGACCGGACAAGAAATGACAACCAGAAAGCCACTGTCATTTTCTTCAATATCTCCAACCAACCAGTTGCGGGTCTTTTGGAAAAAATAGCCCCAAGGTAACGGTTAGAATCATCAGGAGTACAGAATGTGTTTAATTTAACTATTTCGTGGTTATCACACCAGTAACAAGTTCACGAAGGACAAAAAACGAAAACGCTGAAAGATCAAAATTGCATACAGAGATCTGATTACGAAGAACTTAAACCAATTGGGACTCATATCCCTTGACTATGTGGTCTATCGAAAGTTCTCAAAGCTGAAACGTCATTACGACTGGTGCTAGATATGAGAAACTCTCCTTTGTATTGAATTGCTTAATGGTCAGTAGAACCGATCAGGAAGAAAATTTGCAAACAGCCTGAAAGATACTTTCGAATTTATCGACCCATTTCGGGACCTGGACGTTAAAGATTTAACAATCACTTATTACAAAGGTACCACTGTTGAAGACGGCGTCCAATCTATGCTGTTATATTGATAAGGAAAACATACAAATTGGAATTCCAACTAAAAATTTGAGGGAACTATTATTACGATGTGCATATAGTATCCAATTTTCTTTTAATGGCACAATCTATAAACGGACGGACGGTGTAGCCATGAGATCTCCATTTGGCCAAACTCGAAAAAATGAACCACGAGACATCACTCATCAACTCTCTCTATACTGCCATTATGTCGACAAAAGTATTTTACCGAACATAATATTGGATTGTTCTAACCGAGCTCACCCCTGAATCAACTATAGAAAAAGAGGATCAGAATACGTTCCACTTGCTCGACGTTAACCTGAAGAAGGGCCCCAAAGGAAAGTTTTGCCATTCAATTTTTCGTAAGCCAACATGAAACGGCCAATAAATCCATTTTGAAAGTTTCTTCACAATCAAATTTAAACGAAACTTAATCCGGGGTCTGGCCTTCAGAACTCAAATGATCTGCTCCAAGGATTTAGTGGAGGAAGAGCTTAGATTCATCAGATCTACACTTCTGAATAAAAGATACCCGGAGCGGTTCATTGAGAAAAACCTCGTAGAAAAGCCCACAATGCCTAAACCAAGCACGGCCAAAAGAAAGAACTATTCTGGCAGCTCCCGTTCAAAGGCGATTTGAGAGGTGATCTACTGAGAAGACGTCTGGAGAAAGCTATTGCACGAGCATATCCAGCCGCCACTCTACGTTTGATGTTTACAAGCCGACCTCAGCTCTGATTAAACCAGAAGGATAAACTGTCCATCCTCTCCTCATCTATGATTACGTATTCCTTCACTTGCACATGTTCGGCAAGTTATGTATGACGAACGATGAAGCAGTTCTCCCAAAAGATCAGAGAACATAAACTGGTCTGGCTTAAAACGGATTGCAAGAAAACAATAACCAGTGCGATTATGGCCCATCTCGATGCATTCAAAATCATTTACAAAGTACCCCAAAACAAATCAAAGCACGTTCGGAAACTTTACTTGGCAACGGCGGAAGCTGTAGTAGTCAAAATCATGAACCCATCGCTGTGCGAGCAGAAGAAGATGGTTGCCGCACTCCAGTTGCCTTGGACAGAAACAAACCTACTTGATGTCCTACCTACCATGACCGCAGTCTGGTCATGATGACTTAACGTGGCGAGAAAAATTGGCCTTGTTCTCCCTTTCGCCAACTGTCCCCATTTTATACACTCGTTCTGACTAAACTCGATAGACAGTGTTGTATTTTCATACTTAACCTCAATGGAACAAACTCATTTTTTTCTACATTAGATATAAAAACATATAACTGTAAAGGCCTGAAGACGAAGTTACGAAAACAAGCTTGTTCGCTGCATTGTTTGGCTTTTGATATTTCTATGGGATTCTTCCGCACCAGAATTATTGACTAGAGGACTTGAGGTATTCTTGTCCAGTTTTGTGCATTGGATTCTTTCGGTGAAATAATCAGAAGGCCGTGAAAGCAGCTGTCTCGAGGTGTCAAAAGATTCAAGCTTAAAAAGAAGGGATGACCAGGATACAGAATCAAAAGCAGATGAATAAGCGAGAAAAACACGACGAACAGATTCGGCAGAGCTGTTCAATGACGCTTATACAATGGACCAAAGTAGACACAGCACCCAAAGTGGATCTGTTGGGTTTATACGCGAACTGAAGAGGATCACCAATTATTACAGGTTTGGTTGAACACCTCATAAATTAGTTTATTTGTTCACTTTAATCTGTCATTATCTTCTTTCCGCTCGCAGTTTGCACTCTGATGCCATCCCCCCAGTTTCACCGTATTGTCTTGAAAAATCACTGAAAATTCACCCTTCGAGTGCATAAAGCTTACTATGACTTGACTTGATTTTTTACAGCTTTATATTAAATACATAATTATTTGTGAGGTGTCTTTTCTTATGCGTGACGTAACATGAAAAAATGGATTAACTCATTGTAGAGGTATCAGTCAGATGATCTTTGCTTTCGTTAGTGTGATCCTGCATTACAGGTGTCATGCAACATTGAATCGGTCTCATGGCAACATCTGTCTTGAAAAATGTTTCCAGCATGCAGATTTATGTCTATCTTGGTACAGTCCGCTATTCAACTCCTTCGGATGAATCATTCAGCACGTTCAAGATGAAATTAAAGTATAGCATAGCGAAATGTTGGTCTTGTGGTCATGCTGCCACTGTTCGAAGGGACCACACTGAGAAACCATCGATAACAACTACACATGTACGAACGTTCATTGAAAGAGCTCTCTCGGAACAAAATTGTGAATTGGCAGTTTTCTGATTGTATCCTCTTGTTTATATACAGATCTAAATAAAACTGAAGCAACGGGTCCCTGTGAAATGCTTGTCGGTTCGTATAAGCAACAGCATTTATACTAAAGTAGGTTGTTTTTCCAAATAATAATAAGCAAGTTTTGGTGGGTCTTTATAGACGTGATTTTCCTGATTCGTTTATACTCAGCAGATGGCATGATTCAGAATGTAGCGGATAATCCCAAATCATCAGTAGTGGTTGACCTAGACCATGATGAATTAAGAGGTAACTGAAGAGAATGGAACAGTTTTTATTAACAGAAAATGCAATCCCATTTTGTGTGCTCGTGCAATTCTGTTTCTGTCCACTTCTCGGAGATAACGGGAACTTTTCGTTTCGAGCACTGCTTGCTTCATTATAGTGACAACAACACAAACATTCAAGGCTGTGCACAAAAATGACCTTGATTTCAAGGTTGAATTTGATTGAAGTGGTATTTCTCGAATTCACTGAGTTAAATGTCAAACAGATTAATATTATTATTATTATTATGAAATCTTATTTAATGCAATTTCTCCGGGTTGCGAAAGAATTTCATTTGGTTATCCAATAGAGTTGTTATAATGGATTATATGTTAGAATAATGCCCCATAACAAATAACCGAGATAGCAAGGGTTGATGGAAATATTTTAGGATAATTCTTGAGTTAGTACTATTAGAATATATTGCATATTCATTCTTGATAAAGTTTGCGGTTTTCATGGTGAGATCATTTGATCTGGGCAACCAAGGTCAGGCACGTTTAATTGACAATCATGCAGACTAGGAACTACGTAGATCAGACTACGCAGATCAGATCAAAGTAGACAAGATATAAACAACTGTCCATATCTGAAGCACTAATACAGGTGATAAATTTAATGAAACTTCATTTGATCATGAAGAAAATGTTTCAGTGCATCACAATCGGCTAGTACTGTATGTGATTTTCTCCGCCGACTATTTTTGTCCCTTTTTCTCACTGAGTTTGACTCGGTCCGCCGTTGAACTGGTGAGAGTGGGGTGAGAGTTGGAGCAGGAGCGGTTGTCATTTCGCCCTGATTGCGGTTTCTCTCGATTATCAGGTCACGGCATGAGGCCTTTCTTGTGTCATTTGATCCTTGAATTGCATTGACGTGTACACGTCCTCCAGCTGGATTAGCCTGTTTACTGATTTAATTGAAGAACGTTAAGCCACAAGAAATTCTCTGGCGGTGGAGAAGAACATCTATTAAAACCGACGGGTACAAGCAGAACACTTCCACTTCACAAGCGCTGATGTCACCTCAGCTGGTGTTGAAACGTTTGCAAACAAATTGCCAAGCTCGACGGANTTGACAGCAATCTGTGTTGACAATTAGCCTTTCGAAAGAACTGTTGCAGTCATGTGTTCACACCATTTACTGAATGACAAACCGACGGATTTACGTAAAATCCTAATGTGAGAGGTGATTGTTCAAGTCAGCAATAATATTTGCTCGGTTGATCAAAATGCGAGCAAAATAAGGGATTATTCGGTTTCTATGTGATGGTGCGTACATAAAGAATTCGAAATTGGGAACGGGTACTCGGATACGAGATCGATTTATTGAAATGG
>UZAN01042588.1:11473-27286 GCA_900618425.1 Echinostoma caproni | reverse complement strand
AAAAGACATTGAAGTCGGTAGATGAAACCCTATCTCTAAGTTTGGACAAGTTTTCAGGTGTAATGCTTCTCCTTCGGATGGTTCTCGATGTGGAACGGTTCATATGGTGATGAAAATATTTATCGGAAATCTTAGGGTGCAAAGAAATAGAGCAATGATCGGAGCTGCCTATGGGAGCCCGCTTCTCAATGAAAAGGATTTCGGGGCTAATTACAAAATATCCCGTTGATTTGGACACCAAGCCGGGTGGGAAAATTTACAAGATTCGTCGAGCCTAAAGTTGTGAGGAAAGAGATATTAAAACGAATAAAATCACCAGCAGCAATGCACAAAGACTGGTCTAAACCGGTTACAAGTTGTGAAGAGAAGGAGTCGACAAACAGACGAATATCAGAGGCAGGCGTGTCGGGNGTGTCGGGAGCGATGTAAATGTTCGCTAATGTTATATGATGAAAGTGACTAATAAATCGGGGCTTACAATAAACAAAAATACAATTTATCTTGGGAGTATTAAATTGAAAACATTTACGAGCGTTTTTGCACCATTTTCTGTTTATAAAAGTGACCACTCTACCACCTCTTTGAGGGACGTTCACATTACGGTCGACTCCGAATATGTCAAATCCGTCAAGATGCACGACGTTGTCCTCAATGTCAGGATGTAACCAGCTTTCCTGGAGTAGAATTTCCCCTACATTCTTGCATTCCTTCTGGTATATCATGCTCTTGACATCATCGCGTTTTCCCATGAGCGAACGAACGTTACTTGAGATACCATTTGGCAGTATGCACGCACCGCAACAAAGCTTTCCGGACAGAGATATTCAGTAGTCGGGGATTTTGACCAATCTGTGGAACCCAAGTGCACGTATGTGATCGGATTGGCTGAATACCGCAAAACTAACAAACGGGCCGTGCCGCTGCCGATTGAACAACCTAGAATGAACCAACGTTTGACAATTGGGATATTTGTTTGCATCTTTTTTCCGATAGAATTCGCTGTACCCTAAGCTCGTGTTCGTCCCATCTGACTTCGTGTTGTTCAGTGGGGTTTCAGTTCCAGTATGATGAAGACAAAACCGAACCTTACGTGTCCATTTTGCTGCAAAAAAAGGTTCAGAATTTGATAGTAGTAAATGAGGTCTAAACTGAAACAATCACTTCCCCAAGTTGCGAAGAGTTAGTATGTTTTAGATGAAAGGAAATTTAATTAGCCTTTTTCCCCGGAAAGCGATCCTAAAGGTAGTGTACTAGAACATAACTGAATGTTTGTAGTAATTTATTTATTACACCAAAATCTTGCTTATTCATTGGACAGAAGGTATATGTATAAGATGATCGGTTGACTGTGCCGTTATCGATGGTCTTGATTGGTTCTGGGTTCTGATCAATAACCGTAATTGGGATATCCTCACTCGGATAGGATGTCCCAGATAAAAAGCTGTTTCCAGGGTGTACCGATACTGGTATCACATTGCCACTCTACTCCCACCTGAATTTCTTACGGTGGTTCTTATCTAAATCGATATGATGTGTCTACGTCCAATTATACTGACAGTATAAAGTGAGTATTGGTAATACCTTGTTGATCGATAACACACAGAAAATGTGGAACTATTTCAGAGCAAATACACCCAGATATCATCATCATCATTCTCTTTAATCGTGCCGTCATTTTCTTTGATTATTCACAGATTTGGTGACGTCATACATTTCCGCTGTTTACCGTAATAGTTCTAACCGCGTGCTCGCTGGAAGCTAATTTCACTACGAAGCTGTGCAAATTCAAGGCAACGGTGGTGTACGCATTTGCTCAACCGTTAAACAAATTGCAAGTAGACACCAAACAACAAATAAATTCAAAATGAAACCTGTTGAACACATCTATTATTTGTATGAATGTATTGTGTATGTATTTATAAATATGTATGTACATGGGGATCAGTGTTCATTTCCGGTGTTTCGCACTGATTTCCTCTGCATCATCCTTTGTTTGGAGGCGGGGCGGGNGCGGGGGTGTGGGGGGTGGGGGGTGGGATGGTTGAATTGGTCCGTATTATGTGGCCTGTGACGTAATCCCACGAAACAACAGCACACTGTGATTGAAAGAGGAATGGAAGAAAAATGCAGTAGCTAGCTAGAGTTCACGTTCATTGTTTAACGTGATGAAACAGTGACAAGGTGAGAAATATCAAATTATCGTAGAAATACCAATTATCCGGTATCTTTTTTTACGATGGAACTTTGGTAATAAGTAGCCGCCCGCATTGAGTACCCCTTCCACCCCACAACTTTAAACGGTATTCAATAACATTTTGGTTTGTTGAAGCTGCTCTAAAAAAATACAAGCAGGCTATTGGTGGAGACCTGTACAACCAATGAAACTTCTTTGTACATGTTCCTTTGCTCGTTCATTTATCTCAATAATGAACCACTACATCTGTGGTCCCTTTTTCCTGTGTCTCGGTGACTGGAGATTCCAGCGTACGATTGACAGTGCGATTCTGTGTTTCATTTGTGACTGTGATTTGTGGTCCGTAATCCGTATACCTGCTACGGATATCTGCTCGCCCACAGATGAGTGAATCACGTAAATACGGTTGCTTAGTCTTGCGTTCGTATCTCACAGACCCATTGCCACAGTTCTTCTGCAATACACACGGCTTGATGGTAGTGGACGATTTTTGTTTGTCATATCAGTGTCAGTGGTCACTTCATGAAAACGATTAATGCAGTCTAGGAGAGAAGGGCTAAACACTGAACGTTCCATCAGGTTTGTTCGAGTGATTCAGGTGTTGTAATCACCTATTTTATCTGAGTATGTGGGTGTTTGTGTTCTGCTCCCTAACCATCCACGCTTACCTTCATGATACATCCAGGCACGTGACCTTCCACTCTCCACTACTCACTGAATAATTAAGATCATTCGATCGGGGAGTTGGGTTGACCAAAAGTAACTTAAATGTATGAATATATAATAAGTAGTGTATGACTGTCTCGACAAAAATTCCCTGGAAGGACACGACGGATTTCACGCTTCTGGCCGTTAGTCAGGCATGGGTATCCGGTAATCATTTCTCAGTTGATTCATATACTTGTACCCAGGAAATGTAAACTTGCTTGCGACACCGGGTGAGTTTTGGATAGACAGCCCTTACAGAGCCGGTCCATGGAAGAAACAATACTAGGATTCCAGTTTTTGTTAGGTTCGTTGGATGCTACTGACCACAACAAACGTGACTTGAGCGTCTTTATATAATATTTCATAGTATTGATTCTTCAATGGACTGGCTCTGAAAGAGCTTTCTATGCAAAAATCAGCAGGCGTTGCAAACAAGATTATTGTGACGCACATATATATATATGTAGAGGTTGAACAAACTCGTGTAACACCACTCTCATTCTGAAAATCCATTTCAATTTGCCATATCATAGTTACCTATTCATGGCTAAGGGCGCAATGTATTTTGTCCTGATTCTACCTCTAACTTCAATGTTCATGATTCTCTTCGATCCCCGTTTGAATTTGCGAGACCTTAAGTGTCCCGATAAAATTTGTAGTAGTTCATAAGTTAAGGCTCAGTTTTGGGGAATATTTTATACAGAGCATCAGGGAAGTTTATTCTCTCTAATACATGACTCATGTTTCATTATAGTGGTGATTAAGCTGAACACATCTATTCTGAATTGCGTATCCTTTTTGATTCAGTGTATGGTAAATAAATGACAATATTCCAGCTTTAATAGTATGATCAATCATTTGGCTACAATCTACTCATGTACTATCCCAACTACTGAAACAACTGGGAATACATTCCAATATATATATATATATATGTATATATATATATATATCTGAAATACGAAAGCTATGCTGCTTCCGAGCTATCGTGAAATTTGTTTGGTCACTTGTGCCCTACACTTTGGTTGCAACACTAAAACTGCCATCCAAGTGCCCTATTCACTATACGGATTCAACGAATGAAATACAAAATATGACCAAAATGTGTTATATGCAACGGATTCACGGTGTAACCTACCTGGTCTGTTCATTCATCTTGCGCGATAAAAGATGATTTGCCTACTGACGGCCAGAAGTGAAGCGTACGCTTCACGAATCTCCTTGCATGTGTGAATGTGAACGATACATCTGACTGAATGCGTAGTCAACGAGCAACAGGAGGGGAATTAGAAAGCCCATGGTGGCAAAGCAAATGCCCAAAACTTCACCTATAGGGAGGGAGGGGGTATGGTGAGTGGCATTGCAAGGGAAAGGAACACGACGAGGTGGGAGAAGCAAGGTGGAAACGAGTGAGACGGGTATGGTACACAAATAAAATTAACAACAATGTAGTGTAAGACAGTAATCGGTCTCCTTTGCATGTCAGACAAAGTAAATAATGAGATTGAAAGGAAGGGGGCAGTAGGTTAGAGTCTAAGAAAGCAGTCTAACACAATTAGTTTGACGAGATCATTTAAAGCTATCTCTAGTCAAATAGTGTGTCCTAAGAATCGATGTAATCGGAAGTTAAATTAGGCGCCAGATCATCCCTAGCGGATTGCACGTGATTAGTCTGCCATGTAGTCGATCCCCCAACAAGTGGCCCACAGATATGAAAATCAGTGCATAAAGAAGCTCTCCAGTATTCCAAATAGGGAACGTTGAAACCAAATTATTGGGAAAACGTTTTCTGCTTTATGTAAGCTAGGATGACACTGAAAACGCGATTGTCTACTACAGTTCAGCGGACTACAGAAGTCCAGTTTACTCACACTACTGACTATATCACACTTATAATCACACGCGTGTCGGGGTGAACGGCGGAACATTGGCTGACCGGAGGAGGACAATGACGATGGTGGTCGACGGAGAACATGGGATAAACCCAGAAGCAAACCTTCAATTGTACAGATGGGTTACACAACGTAGAAGTGATCGTACCCGGAATTTTGAAATCCGAATTGTGCAAGACCCAGAACATCCTGTTACAGTTAAACCTGCGTCCTAACCACTTTACTATTTCACATCGGTTTTATTGAACCGTTGACCTCGGTTTGCAATATGCCTGTCAGAAGGGTGATGCAGATGTTGATATTTGCCCGTTTCATGCAAATGTTTGAAGTATACCTACTTAACTGATGAACTGTATACGTAGGTACAATGCAATTTCCGCTAACTATTGAAGTGCCATTGTGTGGTGATCCCAGTGTGCGAGATGATGCATACCCTGGAGCAATACGTTACAGTCTTAGGACAACTGCGATCAATCAGGATTCACGGGTGAGGTCAACAAAGCGCGTGCGTGCCACAGCGTCTGGACGACAAACCATAGGTCGATTGCACCAGCCAATCAGAAACCATGTGAACCAGACAGAAACTGAACAACGGCAGAAATACTAGAACCTGATTAACAGAGGCCCGGATGACCAATCAGTTTGTTTTGTACATATTTTTTGATCCCCCGTATTTCTTTTAATAAACGAACTATCTATCACTCTAGTGGTCTTTTCCTCGAGTCTCGCTTACGTGGGATATTGCGTGTAAGCTTCGGTATGGTCCAGTGCTTATATGACATCCGTGACTGCGAATCAGAGATTCGTATTCCCTGATTCGTGTTTCTTGTTCATTGCGTACCACTACTACCAGTACTACAACCACTATAAATTGTCACTACGAAGGCTGTTATAAAGCAACCACTTTCAGAGCGCTCAGGCACCCACCGTATTGCAGCTCTCACCGGATTCCGAACTTTTAAATTGTTTGCAAAGCAAAACGGGACAAGAATTTTGTGAGAATCAATGACACCTGTTGTTGAACTACACGTCGGCTACTTAGAATATGAAAATGTTTGTCCAAATAACTGGAACCGCAGTTCAACGAGACCAATTGTGAACAAATACATCCATTCTTCCATGCTTACGATGATAAGTGACAAATAAAACGTTTCCAGACTCCCCATCAGTGTGCAGTTAACATGAAGATTGATGGCAAAAACTCTTATTCAGAGTTCATCACGACAGGACCTTCGCTGTTAGACCTAGTTGTCACAAGGTAATGTCCAGACATAACTGGGCTAGAGATGGACGAACAGTTGGGCCAGTGATTATGAAGTTATCCGCTTTAGGCTAACAATTAGATATCGCAGACACAGACCTGCTCATTCGCCATTCTCCGACCCCATAAACGGGACAGAGTTGGTACAAACTGCAAACGATAACGGCTGGTATCCGACAACTCAAGATTGTGCTGTGCAAGATAGATGGAATATCGTTAAAGCAGAAAGGTTCACGCCGCAGACGAACATGGCATAGGCCAAATTGGTGGAAACTCGGGATAGAGGGGGTGCCGAACAGTGGCTGGGGACGCTGGTGCTGTTTTGAGCTCTACGTCAAACAACAAACTACAAACGGATACAGAAACGGGCTAAGAAACTCCAAAGACCTGTTAAATATAACTGAGTTTAACTCAGTGCGAAGTGCCAAAAATAAACTGAAAAGATTCTATGCTTACGTGCAAGCCAATGCACGCACACGGGCGAATGTAGAAGTACTAGCTTTGTCTGATGGAAGCGAAGCCATCTGTAACCGCGACAAAGCATAAACCACTTCAAAAGAGTTTATAGGTCACCAGCCAACCGGGAGTAGAAAGACCAACTGAGACCTCAGAGTTCTCCGAAATCACTTGCGGTGACAAAGAGGCAAATAGAGAGCTTATGACAGTAACCAAGCGCAAATTAGCAGGTTTGGATGAAATCCATCTGTTCATAGTACAGTCGCTGATCCGGGGTTTAAGCCTGGCCACTCACTATACTTTTCAGGGAATCAGTGCCAAATGCGAACTTAACCGATAATTGGCGTACAGCTACAACAGTGATGCTGAACAAGACTGGACCAAAGCACAGACCCGCCAGGCTAACGTTTTTCCTTGTGCTAAGTGACTGGAGCGATTGATCAGGAGGTAGATTTGCTTACACCCAACTAGCAACAACTCCTGACACCGGCAAAAATTTGGTCTTGTTGAACGGGAATCATGTCTTACAAACCTGCTTGTGTTCCCTGGATGAACTCACGCAACGAATCGACGGAGAGAAAGATGTATAAGTTTGTTAGTTAGACTTAAGTAAAGCATTTGACTCTGTTAGCCATCGATTGTTGGACTTCAAAGTTCAGAGTCTATGCATATTAGACAAATCAAGGGAGTGAATGGTAGCCCTTTTGAGCAATAGCACCTTTAGAGTCAAAGTGGGTGACCACATTTCTAACCATGAGGTGGTTTCCCAAGGTCAGTGTTAGGCTCCTTGCTATCCGTATGTTTCTTTGCTTGACATTGTTGCATCGATGTGCTTTTACAGCTGAATCGGATAATGTTATTGATGAGTAAGTTTCAATTCTGTTCACGTATGTTTTCTTGTATTGGGGAAATGGATGAAGAAAAAAGGTTGTTTCGCAGTTCTGTTTCTTGCTTGTTACACTCAATGAGTTTTTTTTCACATGATTCATTTTTTGATAGAACGGTAGCTTTCTTTTTATAAATACTAATGTGTTTTATCGCGGGACAAAATTACTTCCGTTTATTCGTGCCAAATCAACTCACTGAATGGGTTCACCACTGTATCCAGTGAAATCATTCGGCTAGTCGATAAACCGCCACCAACAGTCTCCACTTGAATAGTGAATGCCACCAAACTGAAAGGCAAAACACAGGATAACATTTTTTGAAATTGCATTAAACACAACCATGCGGTTGAAAGATTCCTCTTTTAAGTGGAACATTGAAAAAATTTCATGTTAATTGCGGGAGAACTCAGTTACACTGTGTTCAAACCCTGCAACCGCATTTATGCCGGGGTTCTCTAAGAGGTTGATGAGCAGATTTCTGATTTAGTGAGCGCCCCGATACATGCTGTTTTATGGTCATTGTCTACCCCGTCCCATGAAAAATCTCCATCGTTTGTTTACACGGATACCTCTTGACTGTTAGTCTACCCTGTGTGGTGTATTTTATTCGATGCATACTTACATTCCATTAGATAGTGTGATATCTGTCCATGTGCTGTGAGCTACTACTCACATTTGTGAGTAGTAGGCAAAAAGGACGCGGTTGGCGATTTTTTTTCACCGGCCAATATTGAACAAGACGTGCTGGTGTTGGTGAGTTCTCCGAGCTGGAAGTGTTGTTCGCAGACGTTTCGTAGACAAGGTGGTCAACAACATCACGGCGATTTCGATCCCACTGAGAACCGAGGGGTCCCTGAAGTCCCACTGATGATGTTGCCTTACTTGGTTACGATTCGTGTGACAATCATTCCACATCATTTCCATGAACACAACCTCTTGGAGCGAATTACTGTTTGCAAAATGATAACTGGGGACTGTTCCATTCATCATCCGGTGTGGTGCCGGGAATAGGGATGACATGTTCAAAATGAGACATCTTGTTGTATGCACGCCAATCGATCCGTATCCTAACTGTGGTTAGTGTTGAACAACTCCCATCCTCAAGCAAGCACTGATCTTCTGAAATTATAACACNACTTGTTGGCACGAGTTGTTTATCATCTGGCCTTCTCTAAATGGACCGAGGGGCCTCGCTGCTTTACTTTGTGCGTCTTTTGTGCCGCTGGCTAATTCACACGCACAATACTCTTTCCCTCAATACAACCGACTTCCTGGAGTCGATCATGGGTTTCGTGTAGTACAATATTTAACACAACAGTTTCGAAAACAAGCTTGTTCGCCATATTGATATTCTTAGCGGAATCTTCCATGTTTAAAGTTTCCCCAAATGTGTTTTCTGAACTTCATATTATCTGGGGTCTCATGGCTGTTGATCAAACAATATTAGGTCCCGAGAAATCGCTACTGTGGTCGTGTAGGCTTGCCCAAATACCGTATTTTTCCATACTAAACGCAATCCTTCAATGGGATGCTCACTATCTTCTCAGCCTTTATTGTAAATGTCACGTATGTAACAAAAGAAAGTAGGAAAAATTAAAAAGTGTTGTTTAATTTCGTGCCGCATCTCGACGTATACAGCGAGGATGGTGCTCCCTTCCCTAGGATTAGCTGATTCCGTAACCAGTTGATGAGATAACTGATTTGGAACTGTGTCGGGATCATCAAATAGCACCACACTATTAACCCGTTCTTAGTGTACCTCTCTGATACTGATGATTTTCTGTGCATTCAAATGTAAGACCCCAACTCGTAGAGAAGTGCTGAAGTGCTCGAAAGAACAATCAAACAAGAAAGAGGCACGGTTTCATGTTTAGTTCCATTTGGGTTAAAGTAGAACCCACTTGGGAGGGTTACTCATTGAGAAGATTGCCATATTGTTAGGTTTTTGTAAAACATATCTAAAGCACTTAACCATACGAGGAGCTAAATAACAGACGTGGTGTCTCATCTTTCAGACAAAATGACAAGCTAGCGTTGAAGTTGGAACACATTTTGCATCTTTTTCATCTCCTCCTTTTTGCTTCTTTTTCAGTTAAAGATGCAATTTTCAGGAAACGGAAAACGGCCAATAATAGGGTGACCGTTCAGCATACAATGGAGAAAGTCCGACGGTGGTGGTGGAATTTGAACACACACACACATCCCCCGGGGTGATAATGTTCTGACTGTACCACCGAGCCACCACGAAGCACAATGTGCAATCGACCAGAGTCGCTTTTCTTTCTGATGCTAACATCTAGTATTCTCACCGGTGAGTGTTCCATGAATGATGCTAACAGTGGCAACAATCGCGCGTGAGTTTCAGAGAGTCAAAGAACTCGCCCAATGCGAGTGTGTTTTCTGGCGCTACGATTAGTACATGTAGTAGCGTCGTATTCGAACAGCTTTTTCAGCGGTGCATGGGATTTTATATTTAATCTATTATTCAATCTTCTAGTTTTGGCAATTTAGACGAAAAGGTGGGAAATAACAATTTCCGCGTCATAAATCACGTGTTTTATTGTGTAACAGAACATTGATTGATCAATAGTAGATAGATAGGAAAATAATCAATATCTGTAGTTTATACGATTTCATTCCTTTCAGCTAAAACAGGTCAACTAAATGATCGGCAATGAAACAGACACTAGCACCTGTTTCGAGCTGGATTTCATGCTAGTTAGTTACCTGGATTGCGGTATCCTCGTCAAATCGGAAACAGGAACTTTGAATGCAGTTATGATCGCTTTGTTCGCCTCGACTATGGACGCCATCGTGTTTGAAAATGTGTCCAGTCGTTGTAAACACGACGCGATACGCTCGCCCAATTCCTCAAGAAAATCGTGATATCGTGAGGACAGCGTGTCATGCACTTCATCGGAGCATAAATCTCCAGTCAGCTGAGTCAAACCAAATTCCGAAGGTCGTTTTTTCTCCGATATGCTCACCTTTCGAGCCTGTAATGGACTGGACTTTCGTGGCCGAATTTGCATTCGCTTAGCCGACAAAACACGTAAATAATTTCTCAAAATATCTTTCAATCTAGGACTTGTGGATGTGCTAGAGAAGAACAGATTGATCACCTGAAGCTCTAACAGACCGGGTTGTGAGGTGGCCAAGTAATGGGCTTCTCGATCGGTCATCTTCCGGTCATAGTGTGGCTGAGTTGTGGGCCCCGGAACAGACTCTGTGAATGATTCACTCATGGTGAACGGGTTTTGCGATTCGGTGCGTCGGTGCGATTTCAGTTGCAATACTGCTTGAATGAAAGTGGCCTCCAAGTCACGTGGTCTATCCTCACTCTGTCTAGACTGCTCGCATCGAAGCACATTGCCCGTATAAAGACCATCTGTGAATGGGAGCTGACATAGTTCGCCTCGAAATCTGGCTGTGATGTTTGACAACAGTCGGATATTTTGGACCATGTCCAATTGACAGTCTTTGTCCACCCGTTGTCTCTGGCGAAACAAATAAATTGTATACATGTGAGCTTTTCTAAAAACAGTACGGTACTGTAAATGTCAACGACGGACCATATGTTTGTCAGTTCACTTCAAAAACAGTAAAACTGTTCAGATCAGTCTGAATGGGGCCGAGATTATGACCAAGCATATCCATTCACAGCCTCTATCGCCCGAAACCGTGAATTGGGCTATATCTAGAATTCCAAATGGGGAAAGCAGAGTGTATCCTCAAGATCGTTTCATGCTTATGTACATACAATGCATATCTCTCTTCAACACTGTAATCCACACCAATCAGGTGTATTCGGAAGCAGTCAGAAACTGGGGTTCGCACATCAACATGATGTCTGACGACCCATTTCCTGCATCGTCGCTGTAGTGAGTGCATTGAAATATAATCGACCATATTCTTTCTGTTTGTTGATTCTGTTTTTTTGTTTATTTATATGGGAACGCGAACCAGAAAAACAAGCTGAAACCGCGAATATAAGCCGAAGTAAATTTGCAGTTACTGTATAAACGAACATACGAACACTCTGTATGTCCCCTTATAAACGTATCTGTGCCAGTTTACTCCCTATTGCTTGTCATTGTGATACACGTGCGGCTTTTCTATTACACACTTTCAGATGATGAACAACAAACGAGGTAAACCCCATAGTCATGAAGATCTGCAGTTTAGGTATGGAAACCGGTAACCTAATCAGCGGGACTTTGAGTGGGTAATCACAACAGTCTGCAACGGGTTAGGCGGGGGCGCGTGTTGACCCGGATTGCAACAGATATGCCTTCCACCAAACTTGGATGACAATCGCGCGGTAACTCCGTGCCCCGGCGGAAGCCATATATTGATTAGTACAGACAGACTAACTCCACTTCGATGAACGAGTGCATATTCAACCGAAGTCACAACACTTATTTTGGAGCAACCATCAAATCGGACAAATACTTGTCCTCTTCCCCAAATGTGATATCATAGAGCATCTTTCGTCTGACATGGTGTAGTGTGGCGTAAAAAGGCGAGACTAATCCATTGTGTGCGTATAATGAATGCATCGGTAAGGGGCACGAGGAATTCTGCAAAAACGATACAAAATTGACACATACAAACAAATCGTGAAACCCGAGTAAAACGAACGAATTTCATCTCTGAATGGCTCATCTAAACAATTTTGGCTGTCAACTTCCCAACGAGAAGCTTCAGAAGAGCACTATTCACGATTCACCGACGCATTATAGAATTTTAGGACAGATAAGCATCAGTGTTTCACTGACTACGTGAAATACAGTTCCTGTCGAGTATTAAACTGACCCTCAACCACTAAATCATCACATGTTTTGTCCATAAAAAGAGTGTTAAACACATAAATGCACATAATTATGAGCGAATTAATATTTTAGCTATCCACAACTAACTTCGTTCCCGATTTCAAGCTATGCTGAAATCGGAAAAAGTGAATATATATTTCTCGGAGTTGGAGTTTAGCGGGGACTTGAATCACTTAGCTCAACCAGTTAGAGGGATTTGCACAAAGTAGAGAATAATCTCGGTCCACAGCCCCCCCCTCCCAAAAAAATCTATCTCTAAGAGTGCCCGTGCTAGTACATCGGATTCACACGTTTGCTGGTCCAAAAAATGGAACACAAGATCGTGACCGAAGCATTCGTGTGGAAGATCTTTTCTACTGGGCACGTTACCGTTAAGCATATATTGTATTCATCTTCCTCATGCTACTAACACGTTAAGTATTGATTTGGTGTTCAAGAATTGCTACTGGCATCACGCGTCACTTGAGACAGATGCAAAACAAACACAGCACACAGTGAATTTTGAACGGCGACTGCTGTTCACCGAAGCCATAAACATATGATTCCTGAAGCAGAATTTGATGTCCATGAACCAACTTCTGTCTGAAATTTTCGTTAGGACGATGATTTTCATCAACCATCATACTAAAACACGCCTAAAATACGGTTGGTTGTGTTCTAAACGAAGCCCTTAGTTATACGCCCCCTGTCACAGCGGACGTCTAAACATATTCTCAAGGAGTTGGTACAGTTGATGACGCAACAACGTCTTAGAGGTCAAACTGATAAGAGTAATCCAGGGCCATCAATGGTAAAACATCTTATGACAACTGGACATCTCATTGACCCCCAATTGTCTTTTTCAAGCGGTTATTATGTAATATGAACCCCAGGGTTTTGGCGTTGATGCTAATCAAGATGTGGTTGTGTAGACAATTTCATATCGCTTCCACCGTGGAAAGCATACGATAGCGAACCCGTCTTAATAGTCAACCGGTCATATTCACAGTGTGGGTTGTTTCAACTACTTGTGAAATCACAGCACTATTGGCGCTTGTAACCTCCTGGCAGACACCACGTACACCTCATATTTCCCATAGTTTTGACAATTGGATGACCTTAAAAACAAGCTCGTGATTAACAACAGCGTGGTGAACAACCTCGTTTTAAGTGCAACTCATCATGCCACCATATAACATTAAGTATGACTAATAACAAGAACAAAACAGGGAAAGAGAACTTCGAGTCGTAACGGTTCAGATCTGGCTCCAAATGTGTGTGCATGTGTTCGTGTGAAATCAATTACAGTGTCACAAGTTCAAGTAATTGCACACGTGTTTGGGTTGGTGAATTGGGCCAAGTGAGGCTACGACACTTCACTAATCTCGATTGAACCTCACAACTCGATCAGAACAGGCTTAGCACACCCACGGGTGATTTGAACGCAATCGGATAAGTGCCTGATCATGCGACCAATGTGCACAGTCCCACAGGAGCAGGTGAATGAATACACATAGGATGAAGTTGCAGAATCTGAATCTCTGTCCTTCAGTCGGACACACACAATCGGTTTCAACTTGAATACAGCTTTCACTTGAGCAACATGAACTGTCCTACTTACTGCACCGGATAGGTTTCTTCAAATGATTGCCGCCTCCGTGTATCTCGTGAACGGAGGATGCACATGTACAGATTTCTAACTGTTTCAACACGCACATGGGTAGATACTTTTGGAGCCAGATCTGAACCAGTAGAGCCCCAATTTCTCATCCCCTTTTGTTATTTTCATCTGGGTCTAAGTTTTCTTGTCCACCGCGCAGTGTAAAGCAACTCATGATTGAAGTTCAGTATGAAAAAATATCTAGTCAGTCGTCTGCTATGAGATCTTTAACAGGTGTCACTGAGGAGAAGATGGACTCCAACTTTGTACAATCATGCTATCAGTATTTGAGTCAATCACACGATGGGAAAGATAGCTTATCTAAGAGACACTTTGATGCGCTGCGGGACCTAAGAAGGGACCCGGATATCATCCTATCAAAACGAGATAAAGGTACAGACGTTGTTCTTATGCATCAAAAAGATTAGATGGATAAAATCAATGGGCGTTTAACTTTCTGAAACGGAACCGAATTTGCAGTCACCACCGGGGGCGGGGGGAGATAAAATCGCGGCTATTGAGAAGTCATATTCAAAGACGTTTGATAGAATCCGGCCGATGGGAACGACCATACCTAGATTAGACGGTTTACCGAAAGTACACAAACCGTACGATCCGCTAAGATCGATCTTGGATGTGTGTAATTCGTCTTAACACGCGGTAGCCAAATGAACTAGGTCAATAAGGAGAGAATTGGCAAAAAATCTTTGACGGACTCATTTGAATTTTTGAAGCCGATAGGCGTGTATTTTCGCCAGATGTAACTTTGCTCTTTATGGAATATTCCCCTGAGGGAAACACTTGATGTTTTATGTGAATACAATAAAAGAAAATTTATGAATATTGGAACTCTAGAGGCTCGCATAACGAAACTCCTTCTGCGATACGTTTTCAATGTTCCATTTTAGTTCAACGGTTGCCTGTATAGTTAAAAAGATGAAATTGTTATGGATTCACCATTAGGCCACCTGTTGGCGGATATATTCAAGGTAAAACTAGAGAATGAGACAGTATCTACCTGCATGAAACAGTGCATCCGATAAAGACGTTATTTTGATGATATTATTTGTGCTATTGACAATTCACAAACTCCCTCAATGCTTTTGGATAGTTTTAATCGGGCTAAGCTTTACGCTGGAAATGGAATCTGCCTAAGGAATGGCATTTCTGGATATTGATTTTTCACGCCATGAAAGTGGTTCTCTCAGACGGAACGTATACAGAAAAAATACTTGGACAGGACTATATATCGACTAAACACAGTTTTGTCCCGATGCTGCGTAAACGAAGCGTAATCCAATGTACCGTCGATTGTGTAAGAAGATTTTGTCCTACTGACAGAGTGGATGACGAACTGGCAACAGTCAATGTTCCTAAAAGATGAATACAAGATGAACTTATGGAACGTTGTATGAGAGCTTACATTGCAAAACTAACGATTCAACGGAGGAAATGAAGTTCGCATTTCATTGCCCTTCAAAGTTGACATTTTTGCGAGGACAATGAGTAATGAGCGACAGGGGAGGCGGTAGAAACTAGTTATTTCTTAGAGAAATTGTGCACATTCTACTCTTCCAAAGCAATTGTGTCGTTACAAATGAAGCACAGACTACCGATGGAGATGACCTCTTTTGTGTTGGCCAGTTTACTTCCTCCTGTGGCACAAGTCACGTGGGTCGCACCGCCAGACACCCCGCGGATCGAATAAGAGAACACGATCTAGCTTGGCTCAGTAGGGGACTGATACGGGCAGGTGCGATTGCGGTTACTGGTAGTCATATTTAATGTTATGTAATGGCATGGTTATACTCTGCCACTCTGTCATTATTCCTAATGTGTTACGCAGGACTATTGAAAAGTTCATGTGATCATAGAGAGTCCTAAGATGAAATTAGTCCAAGGTAATCTCGTATGCCGTCTTCTGCTTGAAAAAAAAAACACAAA
>UZAN01042588.1:0-10960 GCA_900618425.1 Echinostoma caproni | reverse complement strand
TCTCGATTCTAACCTGTACCCGAAGAGATACAACGAAAACGCACCGAAAGCTTGATGGGAAAAGGTGTTCACCTAGGTCTTTGTTCATTTGTGTTTGGGGGGGGGTCAATTCGTAATAGTGAAACAAATTTGTAATGTAACGAATAGAAGAAAAGTTTGCACCTTTTACCGAAAGAGTTAAACACATTAGATTGACGTAGCGAGGTCCTGATTTCTAGCAAGTTCAATGCAAATGTGAATCGGGGAGAATGAAGACCGGATATTCCACTGCAGACTAAATGCACCGTTTGGCAATCACTGATACAGCGACCGGAAATATAATGCAATATGGAGTCTGTTTTTAATCTTCCCGAATTGCCGAAAAGCGGATGAGAAGAACGGGGATTCGTGGATACCGTTTCTCAACACTGCCCGACAGACTGAATCAACGAGCTTGGGCAACACCTTTTGATATCGATAGTCGAGTGACGAAAAAAGAGCATTGTGCGTCCGAAATTATTCGGCGGAAAAAAGCTCAATTGAGAGAAAACAAATAAATGAAACTTAGGTCATTGGCTCAACCGTTCCGTTCACTCAATTGTTGTCGCTCTCCAGACAAAGCATCACAGTCACCATTTTTCATTGTTCATTCCCACTACTACTACTACTACTACTACTACTACTACTGTTGGTTAATTGGTAAGTGGTAACTTTGAGTCCTCACTTAGTTTTACGGTCTCGACGTTCTCCTTTAAACGATTTTTGATTATGCTGCGAATTACCTCAGTCTGCCTGTGTGTGTGTGGTGTGGCTCACACGTCCCAGACCCACGTGTAAAATAGTGTCGCAATGTTCATGCACCTCTTAGGATCGGAAGAACTGGACTGAGTCCGTGCGCATATGAGTGCGCTTGATAGGAATATATTTTTTTACTATCTCACATACGCTCGCACTCGTTCTCTCTCTCTCTCTCTCTCTCTCTTTATTCTTGTCCACTTATTCACCAGCTGTCTGTCGACTATCAACCCCTCCCGCCACCATCATCCTGAGGTCCTATCCACAACTCTCTCTCTCTCGCTCGCTCGCTTGTTCGTGGTACGGATGTCACTCACACGGAGTTATTGATTTGCCTAATGTCAGTTTCAGACTCGATTGTACAGGTTCAACAAGCAGGCTGTTGATCAAATTCACTCAGTCAGTCACTCGCTCACACACACAAACATTCACAGTGTGTTTTCCAAGTCAGTTCGGGTTGTATAGAAACAAAAACATTTGCATGTAAAGTCAAGTGGAGTGGATGGAACAAATTGTCTGGCACCCCCGTCCCCCCATATAATGTCTACCCGCCCCGCCCCACCCCGCCTCCTGTTCGGCGCTCCTCCTCTGTCGTTCACTCAGACCGCATCGGTTGGGTTGCTCCGTGATATAGTCATGTCTTTAATAATTATCATGCGTTCAGACAGCATTTTCCGTGTGCATGTGCCCGTGTGTGTGTGTGTGTGTGTGTGTGTGGTGGCTCTACGATACCTGTTAAAGGGATTTTTGCTCGAAAAAATGTAAAACCATATAGTATAGAAAAAGGCTAATCAACTGATCATACACCGGCAGGAATCGTTTAACTCAGATGTGATTATTGTTATTGTTATGTATGAAAAGAAAACATCCAATAAAAATACCAATCCCTGTTGCACAATCAGATGCACTCCCTTCCCACACACACAATTTGTGAAGCCGAAATTCGGTCTCAAAATCAATAGCGTGGAACGCTAGGTTCTCCTTTTTGCCAGTTTTTTTCCCAAAGCGACTTAGTGATTTAGGAAGAGGTCGACGGGACAATACCAAATGATATGCAATACCTAAACAGTTACATCAAAATGCTACACAATATAGATTTCATCAACATTCCTCACTTCAATCATGATATTTTTGCGGTTGTTAACCCGTCACAGATGCATACAATGAATGTGTACAGTTGGATAGATGTCATGCACAGCAGACTGCTACCGCTGCTCACCCAGCACGGGTATGGGGAACATTGGTTGTACACAGTGACACAGTGAACAAATAGGCTTGAACATGAATGAATCGAAATGCTGAAGTCGTTTCTGCCTCATTTTTTCAGTCCCACGTAGTTCGATCACACCAGTCAACGACCGAATTGTATTAGATGAATAAAATGCAGTGAACGGGATGAGCGTTGCAATTGGGGATCAGTAAAAGGAATTCCACCAGCGAATGATGCTGGGGTGTTTTCGGATGTTCAATCACTTGTAAAGCTGACCTTCCTACTGTGAGAAACTTCATACAATTAGACCATATTACCGGAAAACAAAAACCACTCCGATACACCAGATGTGACAAAAGCTACGACGGGAACAAAGGCATGATACCATAATAATAATAATAATAATAATAATAATAATAATAATAATAATAATAATTGCACTTCACTAATGAAATCCACAGATGAATACCGACTTCGCAATCCAAAGCCTCACCACCCAGCTCACTTCATGACTGCGGAGAACAAATTCTTCCAATTAATCAAAGCTGTTTGTTCGCACGCATTGGCAACAGTTAAACCAGTATCCAATTATGCAGTCACATTTAACTCAACACAACTGTACTTTATTCATAGTCGCATATATTCAACGCTTACATTTGTTTTGTTGTCGGCAGTTGTCATATGAATAAAGTCATAATCATAACGTTCTGTAGGTACCAAGTTCGAACATCACCCCGCGCTATCTCTCTTCTTTAATTATGCATTTATTTGAACAGCCTTTATAAGGCAACCGTCGTTTCCGTGAAATCTGACTGTAAATCTTCGTGTTTAATAAATAACAAAGGAAGGAAAATATTTATTATTGATTTATTACATAATCGTATTTGTATGCATGATTTAAACATACATTCTCAACATCCTACAAGCTCCGCATCATGTCTCCTACTGCAATAGTCGGATAGATTCATTTTGTTCCCTTATCTCAATTTTCGCAGTTTTTCTTGTTCACCCAACTCGTCACCGAGTGCACATAAACAATTTGATATTCTAAATTATCCGGTATAACTTCAACGTTCTGAATTTAGCAGCCTTACTGAAGAACGGTGTCTCTTGTGGTTCAGGCAGAAGAGGTCTGCTCAAACCCCGATCCTGGCTACGTTAGAACAATATGATAAACTCTATGACTCTTACATACCAGTCAGTTTCCGTGAGGAACTTCACAATACAGGCGCAAACATTGTTTGAGCTAATTCATTGAATGTCCTAGAGAAGGAACTTATCTGATACGCGGTTCGATATCAACATTGCATGCTACAACGCCCATTCCCGACATTTCTCACACACATTCCTAACGGAACACGAATCAAATTCCACCACCACCGGGCCACCATCATCACTGTCCCGGGAACAGCTTGCTGATGTACGTATCTCCACAAGGCCAAACCGAATCTGTCCAATCAAATAAGAAAGCACTTGACTCATTCACATTGCTATTGTAGCTATAATAACTTCTGTAGACATAAACCGTACATACAAATCAGGGAGAGAGGTCGTCAGTCCACGCATAGATACAGTTTAAATATTCCATTTAGGAGATCGGAAAAGAGAACAGGTGAACAAAAACTTAAAACGGGAAAACACACCGGTACACTATTTTGGAAATAATCGATAATTGAATACGGAACAGGAAAAGTTTACGAATATGAAAAGAAAATCGCCAAAGTGTAGTGACGATATGTTCAATGTGAAAGGTTCCATAAATATTAGCATCCATTAAAACTTCCCGAAGTATTTAATATCACATTCGAAATAGTACTGAATAACAGTGCGCGTCTTGCGAGACAAACGTCATAGACTGATCAGAAACCAACGAGATGTTTATTTACTTCACACACTGGATTGCATTGTAGTGCGATTAAATTTTGCACTTCGCCGAACAGATATCGATAATGTCATCGTCACTAATAATCTGATTTGTGAATGCAATGAATGAATCTCACGGAAACCGGAAATGTTCGGTGGTGCATAGCACACAGAGCCCGAGAGGGCCAGGCAAGAGTCAGCTGACAATATAGTGGTTTTATCTAAAAATACCCGGTCTGCTTCTGACCGGATTCAACACGTTGACTGTAAAATGGGGTCCGAAATTTTCCAGGGTATCCGAGAGCAGTTTAATTTCTTTATTTTCTCAATTGATTATTCAGCAAGTACAAGTGTTTTCTCCATTATGTCACTCAACTTGTTCTCTCAAGTATCCTTAAAATTCCCGTTTTACATGTAACAAATAGTTCCTATTGGTTTCTTCCCGACACAAGGGGAGAGTTGTCTATGCACTGAAAACAGGTGGATAAACTATATCAAAATATATTTTTTTCCGAGGGAGGGGGCGGGAGGTTTGATTATGAATATGGATGAAAAACAATTGTTTGGACCCCATTATTTGTTACAAAAGTACCGAAAGACACTGACGTGACGATTGGACTGGTAGCCAGACAACTGAATAATAACCTTAGGGAACAGCATGGAATATTTGAGAAAAGTGGCCCAGTTGTAGTGGGGCCATTCAAACCACTCGAGTGTCAGTTTGGCCAGTGTAAATAAAAAAAAAACGGAACAGACTGAACGACAGACAGCTGGTTAGCTAGTTGTGCCTGCCCCTGTGAGTGTGCATGTACACTTACATCTGTAAACAAAATATTGACTATTTTTGGAAAGTTGACGTACTCTCGCCTCACTAAACAAAAAAATAGGGATGACTGAGAGAGAGAGCACGAAGAAACTGGAGGGAGATTGAAATCAGATCGGTCGAATCGCAAATAAAACCTGATTGTCCTGTGTTGATTATTGTAGATGAAACAGGTATGCAGTTCGGTCATCGATTAAAAGTGCATATTTGTCGACAACCCATAAAATATATATTTTTGGGGAGACTAGTAGTGCTATACTTCCAGAAGAGTGGTGCTGGTTTGAGGAGGGTTACTTAAGGCGAACCAGAGTTAAGATGAGGATACTTAGACGTGCATATAACAAGATATCTCATTTGGAACATGCCACGGCAATTTCCGGCAGCACAGAGGATAATGAATGAAACAAACTGTAGTAATCATTTTGAACGCAGCAATTTGCTCTAAGAAGTCTTGCTCATCTGTTGAGAGAAACCACCATCTGCATCCTTTTTCGTACTACTCACACATGTGAGTAGTATCTCACAACAGTAGTATTTTTCCGTAGAATATCCTGAAGTGTTCTGCTAAGGCAATCAAAAATTTGTGAAGTAAACGATGAACACAGTTAATTATTTGGAAGGCACCATTTTAGGAAATTTCAATTTCGGCGCTTGTCGCCAACTCGATCAACAGAATTACAGCAAATGTGATATATTCGGGCGTTTTATAATGATTTATGTAAGGTCAAATAAACCTGGAAATCTATCGTGAGACCATTCAATTGAAGATCAATAGATGATACGGACTCGAGGCAGGAAGAAGTTAAAAGAACAATTGGCTGGTTTAGGTGTCTATCATCATCCAGGGTGGGATCAAAGAAACCACGTAACTGGGGATGCACCTGGGGACACTGAAAAACAATACAGCCAAGTGATATTGAAGGGCTTTTTGGTGTTACTTGGTATCTTTTTGAACAGGCGTGTGTGTGTGTGCACAGTTATATTGCTCACATCTTCTAGATAGTCCCGATCCCTAACCCCTGTTGAACCTCTTTTCACTGAGCTTGTCTATACCGTGCGTTTGGCATCGGTCAAGCAGGGCGGGCCAAATTCAGTTGTTATGGTTCACAAAACGTGAAACGCGCTCACGGTGCTCTTGCGCGCTATACTCGGAATAGATGTAAACCACTTTGAAGGTTATTTCAGATGCACAGCGAAACCAATCACATTAGAGTAAATGAAAAATCCAATAATTGGAAATAGTAGCATACAGCGTCCGGGCATAGTGTTCATCTTCACTTTCCGTTATTCACTAACAATAAGTTTTTTCAGTTTGTTATTTGTATAGTTAGACTAAAGTGCGTTATACGTACACACACTTATTAGGTCCTAAACGTTCTTTATCGGACTAAAATTAGGAATGTGGAATAGACAGTCGCCTGCATGTATTGAACCCATTTCCTTGACGAAAATGTGAAAAATAGAAGAGAAAATCTGAAGGATCGATGATGTTCTACCGTAGGCCTCTGCATTCTTTCATCTGACGCAACCACATAACTAAGCTACCAAACACGTTGATGGTGCCCAAAGCCACAACTCAGCCTGCACTGAAAATTGATGCTCCATACATTGATATTCCATAAAGATGGAAAGCTTACTTTAACTTCAAACTAAATCACGTTTGCGGGTCACAAGCTTCTACAGTCGGTAAACTAGAAAAAGCACCCACTTGATAAGTGGCAAGAACCGTGGACCTACTTATTTTATTCAGAGAAATTTTCTCCTTGGATTATTTATCTGTCTAGTATTAGGAAACCCATTGATAAATAGGGCTCAAGTATATATAATACGTATAAAATAAAACAAAACAACCATCATCATAACCCTTTGGATTTAAACCGGGTACTGAAACCTGTCTGACATTAACCTATTGTTGAGTTTTGGGTATCAAAGAAGAGTTTTCCGTTTGGGAAAGATTAAATACCAAATTGATTTTTCAAAACTGTGGTTTGATATGCTACAGAGGATTCAAAGTAACTGGCTTCAGTATTGCGATCAGTTGCTTACGCTTTCTTCTCAAGATGCACGAATGATGTCAGAATGCATGAGATAGCTTATTAGGGTTTTATTCGCAAAATAACTTTTGTAACTCAAGGTTTTCCTGTCTGTCTGTCTGTCTGTCTGTCTGTCTGTCTGTCTGTCTGTCTCTGTTTACTGCATTATAAACATCGAATTTCCCACCCTTCACACAGACTTTTCCAATAATCACATTGTTAGTCTTATGGTGTTTGCGATAATCTAGTAATCATTTTCCGGGAGTATTCCTTATTTACAAGGCATTCTCTGCTTTAAGTTGGAGTACGGAGAGCAACTGAGCTTGTAACAACAAAATCATCGAAACATAACTTGGAAGTCGATAGCTGTGGAATATTTGTTCACGATCAGAATTGCTCCACGGAGCACCAGGATTACCTCATACACTTTCTCCTGAACTGAAACAAAATGTTCAAATATCGTGGTGGTGGTGGTGGTGGTGATGGTGAACGGCGTCACTGTTATCCGGTAGAATACAATGTTTAATCTTGTGGGTTCACTACTTGAAGTCCCGGGAATCACGTTACCGGTAAGTGAACGGCATATCTTCTTGAATTTAGGGGTACACCGAGTCCTGTGTTGATCACGCAAAGGTGTGTAACAGGAAAAAAATCAACGGGACAGATACGTTAATTTGATCGAGAAGGTACAGCGAAATCTTGTGACACACACACATACTACAGCTAAGCGATGCTCAAAAAGTGTGCAAAAACCACGTGACGGGGTCTCGAAAATCTCACTTGCAATATAACACGTTCATCGGACCACAAATGGGATTGAAGTATGTGCAACTGGGTTGTGGTTTTTTCCAATTCGTGTTGCAAATCTGCGAAACCGGAGACCAGTTTTTGCACCTCGACAAACGCGGTCAGATTGGCCAATCGTAGAAATGCGCGTTGTTGAATCCGTTGAGCCCAGGCCACAGTAAGTGCATTTCGTCGGAACAATTGAGGAGCTCGAAGACTCATTAGACTGTAGAGTAGGCTCGATTTGGGTGCCTGAGTGGTGGATATGATTTGAGCATCAAATGATGTGGGCCGAACGTGTCGCACGGGACGAGATTTGGGAATGTGATTTGAGTCATGCCATAAAACTCGATTGTCTGTGTTGATGAGCAAGTTCGCGATCCGAAATGAGGGTGAAAATGAAATATCACCATGAGAATTATTCAAATTCGATTTTCAACAATTTTTCAATAATTATTATCTTATTAAATAAATCGTAGGATTTCGAAAAATGAATTGCCATGTTGAAATGCAGTCACGGAACGCTCTAGACGATACAGCAAGGCATAGAAGAAATCATATTTAGTATTCATACCGATCTGGCACTTGACGTCTAAGGTATTTGCCTTGCCCATCCCGTAACCCTCCCTCCCGTGTTGTTCAAAGTCACGTAGTCCATAGTGACAGATTCTCTGACGGAACACCAAGAGAAGCACAATGTTTTGTCACCAAATCAATATGGATTCCGACAGAAGCGATCTTGCGATCCTACCGATTTGCTGATCGCACGAGAAGAATGGACAAAAAAAAACATTTTGATGACAGTGATGCGGTAGACGTTATTTATTTAGACTTCTCAAAAGCGTTCGATCGGGTGAACCATGACATTCTCCTGCGCGGAAACTCTATAATCACGGTATTCAGGGCCCCATGCTTCATTGGATCGAAACATTTCTCCGACATCGGACCGTATAGGTTCGTGTTTCTGATTCGTTTTCCAGTCCTATGGACGTTACCTGTGGGGTTCCACAAGGATCTTCGCTTGACCCGCGACTTTACCTAACATTCATAAACGACCAACCAAAGGCTCTAGGTTTAAAATCATTACTGTTCGCAGATGACGCCAAAATTTGGAATACAGTAACTCAACCACCGGGATCATTGGCACTTCAAGAAAAGGACTGAATGCAGCTCATCTCTGGTCTCTTTGGAACGATATTGAATTCAATGCGCCAAAAAGTCGGGTTCTATCTATACTATGCAAGGGGCGATTTTGTTATTTCCTCAGAAATAAACCACTGCTACACTCCTCAAGTGAGAAAGACCTGGGCATACTCATTCAAGAAACTTTAGGCTACTCACTCAAGTGCGTCAAGGTCACGAACGCAGCTGTAAATAATGTCGGTTTGCCTAAGTGGATATTTGGCCAGTTTTAATCAGCGCCAATTCCCCGTCGACTATTAGCATACATTCGCCCACTCACAGAGTACGCTATTTAGACATGGGATCCATGGCTTCAACGTGATTGAAAAATGCTGGAGCGTTAACATAGGATGGCCACCAAAATGCTTAGGAGTTGAATCGCTATTCTTACGCAGAGAGATTTAAGTCCCTGGGTTTATAATCCGATCACTACCGGAACATTAGAGGAGATAATATTATGGTATACTAAATAATGCGAAACCCAAGACATCTGTGTCACCGGCTGCTAAAATTTTCACCGTTCAAGCTGGTGGTCTCAAAGTGCCGAATGCCGACGTCAGTCATTCGCAGTCAGAGTGTGTTCGATCTGGAACTCTATCCCGACCCACGTCGTTTGTGCACCAAGTATTGAATCTTTCAAAGTGAGACTCGATGAAACATTAGCACACCTTACATTCCAACATCGAGTGAAGCTGCGGGCAGTAGTGGAAGAATCCCGTATCATGTGACATTTTACACCAGGAATTGCATGCATCACTGTCTTTTAAAACACGACACGAACCTATGGGATGAGAAAAGCATGAGCTTGTAAGTTTTTGCATAGTAAAACTTTGACCTTGACATGGAAGTACTTCGCAACAGGGTAGTTCTGTTCGCTGTAATTCTTCGGTATTTTACGGATTGAGCCTTGGGAATGATATTAATAGTAGTTGCAAGTTCTAGATGAGTTACGATAATGAGAGTCAACTTCACAATTAAAAAAATGCCAACAAATTTCTCCTCCGTGAGTTTCAGTGGTCGAGGTGTAAAACAACAAAACAGCTAATTTAAGCTAATTTTGCAGTTATCGTGAATCGTTAAAGTCTGTTAAAGGACATTCAGTTAACCCACCGTTCCCGTTCCCCCATACGATAATGTTGGGATAGATAGAAAGCCTACTCGTGTACGGACAAAAGATATCACTTTATCCAGGTGCATTTTCAACATCTATTTATTGCTGATCGGCTATTCATCAGTGTACTCGTTGGCAGTATTCCTTTTTGGAATGCCTATGGAAGCAAGTTGAGATGTATTTTAAATATGCAACAGAGTTGATCGCATCAGTACGAATAAAAAGAAGAAGTATACATGCTCTTGAGTATCAACGAGCAGCACATCGCTTCCACCATCGTCGTTATGTATTACAGGTTATCAGGCGTAGCTTCGCAATCACTATTTGTGAACATGTTGACGGAATACGAAACAAAAAATGAAACTAGCTTGGGTGTCCGCTCACCCACCCAAATCCCGATGCATGTGATGACACTTTTTACTGCCCTCGTTTATCAATTTTCTCCTGCTAGATCAGAAGTGTAGTGATGTAAACCCAACCATGTATAGTAATTTCATATGATTTACGTCTTGCCAAGTCACTTACAAGGTCCATCTGTGGTTCGCGTATATAAAGGCGGCCGTGGTCATGCACTGAAGATCAACCACAAATAAACTCCCACCATCACCATCACCACCAATCACCACCACCACCAACAACAACATAACCAATCACCACCACCAAAACCACCACCATCAAACCACCACCTCCACCAACAACAACAACAACCACCACTACCAATCACCATCACCACAACCACCAGCATCACCACCAACCACCACCACCAACCAACACCACCACCACCAATCACCACAACCACCAACATCACCAATGACCACCACCACAACCACCACCAGCCACCATCAACCATCACCACCACCAATCACCAGCACCATTCACCACCACAACCACCACCACCACCACTAACTACCACCACCGCCACCAATCACCACCATCAGTACCACCACCACTACCATCACCGTCTTTGCTACCACCCCCAAATTTCCCTGTTTCTATGCATTACTGTAGCTTCTTGGCCGGTAGCCTCCCCCGTCCGGAAAATTGCTTGTATCAATAAATATGTTTTTTAATGGACGAAAACAAAAAGAGAACCTAGCGAAATGGTTGGTATTCCACATTTAAATGTATGTTTATATCGTAAGTTCACTCTTAGAAACCGCTGTTTCCAAAGTTGCTAT
>UZAN01042587.1:21505-39638 GCA_900618425.1 Echinostoma caproni | reverse complement strand
ATACAATACAATTTGTTCGGGTTCAATGAAAGGTCAACTCCATCGAACCATTCAGAAATGGAGCTTATGGCTGATTGAAGGGGTTTCGTTGAAGTTTTGTTGTTGTCAAACAACAAAAGCCCTTCATGTCACCAGATTGGTTGCCAGAGTGATCGATGTTCACCGAGGCAGGTCATGGTTGAAAAGAACAAAGGTGGTCAACCTAAGACCTAGCACGAAGGTATGAAATCCCTAATTAGGGAACTGGGTCATGAGGGTCCTATTAGGCTTCCTGGCTGGGGACTTCGAGATGATCGTACCCGATGATTCGAGACACTGAGTGATATGGTTGGGTGTCGTAAACAGTGGCGTTCATGCATCTCAATTTCTTGGCAACCTGAAAGTATCCATTTTCTATTCGACTCTACTTTCAACTTTCCTGTCTTTCTCCTACTGTTCATGCGAATGGGCAGCCAAAAGACAGCAAACAGAAGCAGCGCGCTACAGTGCATGGTTAATGGTTGTACAGAATGAACTGAACTGTTGTTGTGAGGTACACCACCAACTACTTTTTCGAATCACGTTCACGGATGTGTCAGATTGATGCAACGCACAAACTATCGAATTAATTCACCGATGTTTGTTCCTAATCGTATGCCGGTATGCTTGCGTGTGCACATGTGCTTTTCGCCACTCATACGCGAATCGGAAACAAATCGATAAGTCAGCTAACATTCGGGTTATTTTAAATCAAGTAATGTAACAAGTATATTTTTACTTCCTTTTTTATTTATGAATATGCAAGTGTACAGTCCACATTCAGGAAGGCGGCCGCGACCGTACAAAGCCTGCACGGGAAAATACAGAAATGAGGAAGACGGCGGATGCGGAGCGGTTCAAACCCGGATGATCCAGGTCACAAGTTGGTGATCACCACAGCTCAGAATTCGTCCCTAGAGCTGACATTTTGCAATTGAATACGATTTGAATAGAATACATGTCGTTTGATTGCATATCCGAGATCAAACGGTTTGCCAGTTTCCCACATCAGGAAAAATGAATTCTGTTCATTTGAGATAATATCTCCTACAAGCACTGAGCACGGATTCGGTAGGTCACTCAAACTACTACGCACTCAGTTCCGTTCATCCATGATTTGTGATGGAAGAATCACCCTAAGCCTCCTGCTTCTGATGATCAAGCAAGCTCTCCTACTGATTCCGCTGCTAACAGTCCGTCCTGCTTGAATAAATACAGGACAGGCTGTAAGCGGACGATAGGTATTGGTGCATCCGGAGTTCATTTCCCTATTGATCGGCTATAAACCGGATTGTGTTCGCGCCAGACCGTGCCTGTACGGGAAGTGCAACCACAAGGAGCGCCCGGCCACGCAGTTTGCAGTAAGAAATGTTGAACACAGCACTTCAAACACGAACGGAACCACTCAGCCAACGTCCCATGTCTGGACATTATCTTTGGGCCGGATGCTGTATCCCTACCACGGTGGATGTATAGGTTTCGAATGGTAATTCGGCTATTCGAGCTAACTCCTCAGCCAACGATCAGAGACCCGTTTTGAAATCATTGTTTTCTGACAGATCTTGCCATGGCACAGGAAGCAAAAAACGGATTACATTATCTATCTGGGAATGATTGTGACTAGTCTTTACCCAAGGTGTAAGATGCAAATTGTAAACAGAATCTTTGATCTCATTAGAAGTGAAGCTCATCTATGTCCTAAGTTGCAGTGTGTGATTTGTTTTATTTTTAATGAACATTTTCCTATCCACCCACATTAATTTATCCCTGAATCAAGCATATTTCAAAGATGATACCCATAGTTCACCGGGGAAGTAAACTGCAGATGAAAATTTTATTTTGATAATTCTCTGTACTGCTTTCGATCAACAACATAGTACCACAAGGAGTAGGATGATTTGCATTAGGAGCATTTGTTTGGCAAAACACGTACCTTGTTTAAATGTTACTAATAGTTGCCTAACTATGAGTCGATTTCACATGTTTCTCCTTGCTCATAACTGATCACCTGTAGCAAACCCAGAATTCGATCGGCACATGTTCCAGTCCAAGGAAGATTCCAATCCTATGCGTTCCATGTTTACGTAGACTGTGAGGATCTAGGTTTCAAGTGGACCAAAGCAGAAATATATCTGAGCTGAATTGAGGTTTAGTTATTTTAAAGAGTTGAGTCCATGGTCTCCTAAGGACATAACGGAACCACTGCAGACGTCTCCGTTGTAGGAGAATGCGCTGATTTCCTGAGTTGAAGCAGAGTTATCGGAAATGTTCTTTGAAAATCGTGTCTTGATAAACGAACACCAGTGATGGAAGACTTTTAGAATACGAATGTCCTCTTTTCATTTTTCACAACTTCTTGGGTTTGTGGATTCGCAATGACCTTTGCACACTAAGGGAATCGAAAGGCCTAAAATTAGTTCAAGATTGCCGCCCTAGGTCTGCCGCCTATTTTCCTCATTGCACAGAAGTAAATACAGTGAAAGGAGTAAACCACGTAATCAAAGAATACGCTGTACATGGTGTGATAATTGGAACATTCAAGCCACAATGGGCTTGTTGAATCTTTGTTTAGGGATAAGAATATTGTAAGACCAAACGCAGGAGAGTGTTCCACAGTTGTGTTGTTCTTGGGGAAGGAAATGACTGGAAGTTAGAAATGAAACACTTGGGAATATGCACTTGAAATTGGTGGGTAGGAGCTTGCGTATGGGACCCACTAGGAAGAACAAGTTGGATAGAGACATAGGAGGCAAGTTCAGTGAATAAAACTACGAACTGGTATCGATGGAATAAGGATAGGGAAGTGACTCTTCGACGGAGAGCTAGTGATTGCAAGTTACTTTTGGGACGGGTCATTGATGAGGCGATTAACCATACGATGCATCTGATCAAGAGGAGAAATGAAGGTGTGTAAAGCTCCACCTCACACTTGACTGCAATGTTCAAGTGTAGGGCGACAGGAGGGGAATGACTGTGAAGAAACGTCTAGAGCGTGAGGGGTTACCAGTTAACCATACGGTGTTATACGGTATTATATTGGTAACCATGATACACGACAATCTAGTGAGACTTATTGACAGAGAGGTGTTCGTGCAATCTGTCTTTCACTTGGTAGTTTATCAAGGGACACAAGTCTCATACGAATAGCCCATCGATGTCACTTTATAGACTAAAATGGAATCCTACGATTCGGGATTGTTGTATTGTCCTCGGACGTTCTCCGGCGGGATTGGTTTGATCAGGTTCAACTAGATCAAGTGGTCAGCGTTCAGCAATGTGAGATTCCAAATAAAAACCAACTGTTGACACTACAATCGTATTAGCAATTGAAAAGGATCAGATGCTTGTGCTCAGTTCTGCTACAAGCTTAAGTAACAAAACTTTTGAATATTGTTCAATGTATCATGTTCGTCATCAACTAAAATCCATCACATGGAGAATCGGAATATCTTACCTATGGTACGTATAACATTGATCAGTCTTTATGCTCCAGAAGACCATTGAAAGCGTCCGTAAATTGTTCATTGTGAACTGATTATTTCAAATAGAATCAAACTATTGGGAGTGTACGTGTGTCGTTCATCTCATATACTTCTGTGTTTGCTTGCAGTTGGTCGAATACCTTTCAGATAAGCAGAGTGATACAATTATTCCCTGTTTGATAGATCGATAGTCCACCATTCGAAACAATTTTGTTATTTTTCTCTCTTACGTCGCAACATCACTTAATATTAATTTAAGCCAATAGATCAATATCTGCTAGGAAGCACGTTTTTGCGAAGTGAAGTGACGACTTCACAAGCATTGATGATGTCACCTCGACTGGTGATGAAACGTTTACAAACAAATTGCCAAGCATGGCAAACAGGCGAAATGGAACAACTACGTTTCATTAAAAAACGCGAGATAAATGCTTTTAATGACTGAATGACAGTACACACACAAGTTATGAAAACAGAACAGCAAGTAACACTTTGCTCCATCAAAACATCTTATTTTTACACGTATGTGGACTGGTAAATTGTATTCTATCCGTTGAGATTTCAGTACACTATTCAAACAGTTTTTCCAAATTAGCATGGCCCCCTTTTTCGGATCATTGGATCACCATGTTAGAGCATTAGTTCGGCAACGGAAAGATGCCAGTATATAATGTCGATACTTCGGAGAAAACGAATGAATGGTCGAAAAATGCGTATGCCACAGTTTTCACACATGACCGTATTCATCTCATTGCCAAATAAACCAATGAGAACAGGATTTCCAGGCAAATTCGGTTTGACGACAGCATCGTGGTCTTAAAAAGAATAAAGAAAATAAACCCAAACACGCTGCTATGAGATTTGTCAACTTTACGAGCTTGAGCAGATCTTGTGGACTGGACTCAAAGTTATCACGGATGACAATCTGATAGATGTAGGCGATAAATTTGCATGACGGTGCTGTTATGCCCCGTCGTCTTGCAACCGTTTAGCACCAACGTATTTCACAGTTAAATAATTTGTCGTGTATGGTGCATCATGTATGTAGGACACATCCAGCAGAGAAGGAGAGGAGTTGTGTTTAGAATGACTACTGAAAAACACCGTGAAATGATTGCAAAGGAGTTCAGAGTACGTAACGCTAATACGAAAATCTGCACAAACTGATCCCGCTCGGGGATCCACAACTTGTNGCCCTTAACACTGGTTAGTTTTGCTGTTGTCGTTGTTGGTGATGGTGTTGGCGTTGGTGGTGGTTGTGGTGGTGGTGGTGGTGATCGTAGTTCATGTGCCCGTTGTTCTTGTTACTTCACTGAAGAACTTTGAGTTGACTTTCATAGCGAAACGGAGAAATTCTCCTGTGCGCTGCTGACTTCGGACTTAATACGTATTCCGTTGTTTTCAAAAAGTGGGGTTAGTATCAAGCAACTAACATCATAGTTTACCGCAAAAGCGACCACATACATGCTCTAATAAACCCTCATGAGATAGGGTGTTGGAGATTTTTAACAATACACCTGTGATATTGTTTAATTGCATATCGCATTCTTCAATTGCCAACCGTCCTCAATTAAGTGTAGATGGGCAATAGATGAAGCAGTTCTCGAAGATAATAATAATAGTGTCGTTTTACTTCCTTTTTTATTTATTGAATATACAAATGTAAAGTCAACTTTCAGGAAGGGGGCTGCGGCCATACAAAGGCTGCCTGGAGAAATATAGAAATTGGGAAGATGGGCAGCGCTGGAGCGGTTCGAACCCGGGACACCCAGGTCACTAGTTGATGACCTAATCACTTAGCCACCACCGCTAGTGTTTATCTGATTACGAAATAAACGAATGAGAACAGAACTGATGTGGTTTGATATCCCGATCACTTTTCACACAATTGAAAGGAAATAGCATTGCCTACCAGTTAATTTAATTAAAGGAAAACCCTGTATGTCACATTCCTCAGCAGGAAATTTTCAGCCAGATAATGGACAGGACTATGATGAACACTTCCTTTGTCAACGTAATAACTCGTTGCTTTGTGCAATCCCCTTAAGGGTGAGGTCAATCGATCACTCCCACTCACCGCATTGTGAAGGTTTTCATTAATACTCATGAGAGCTTCGGTAACCCCTGATGCCCAGTGCACTGACTAGTAAATATTATTTTCTGTTGGTTTTGATAGCATATTTGAGAAGAAGAACTGTTGTACATACTGTTTTACTGAGACAAAACTCAAGATGGTTACCGCCCTGTCTATTCCCCTGACTACTTCTGTACTTTCAATAATGAGGGGCGCCAGAGTGACGATTAACGAGTCCGGTTCGGGCGGAACAACAGTGCCGTACGTTTGACATTAATTCCCAATCGCATTCCACTGGGAACACCACAAGTTGTTTAATGTTTCGGCCGTCAGGCGTTACGCGTGCGTTACAATGTGGGAAATATGTAGGCATTTGCATTGGTTCAAAGCCCCGACGTTATTTGAGGGAATCACGGTCCCACTGGAATTTACTCACTGGATCTAGACTAAATGGACTCATGCAATGATTCATCCCAACATTCACGTTTGGACACGAAAACCTTATGTCCGTGTTCGTTGATCGAGTGTGCGTCTTAGACTGGAATGATCAAATCCGGTGGTAGTTGACCTTTGTCGGTTGGGTAAAGAAGCGAATCATGTCAAGATAGATCGACATATCGGTCATCATGTCCAGACGTGAAAGTGAGGAATTAACAATGACAGTTTTGACCTATTTCAACTGTTTCTCATCTCGCCCTTCACTGAATCGAAATGGGACGACGGAGTATACCAACAAATGACACACCATTGATCACACAGGTTTTCAGAGTCGGTGGTTCGATAGGCTGCGGCCAAGATATCAAGGCAGGGTTATCATGCATTTAGTGTCGGAAATACCTTCACCCCTCGTGTACGAAAACTCGAGCAAGCAGGCAAAACAGATGGCTGCACAATCAGATTGTTTTTGGTTTTATACGGATTGGTTGAATACCCCTGTTATCAAATGTATAATAAGAATCTCGAACAGGTATGAGAAGTTATTAATGGCTGCTGAGGAAAAAGTAAACACTAAAATCTCAGCACTGGCAGATAGGATAGCTTCCCTGAATTCACAGTTACTCCCTGTGAGTCTAATCTAGGGGCCGACAAAGCGTCATAGGTTTTCCCATAATGGCTCTGATCGAACGCACCTAGTAAGCTCTACTAGAATTAATAAGGTGCCAAAAACAATGAGAAACACAGCGTTGCCTCAGAGTTGGAGAAATATTCAATGCAGCCGACACTTGCTCATATTACGAGGACAATAACAGCAACAAACGATGTGGACTCGATTTAAGACACTGGGAGTCAAACTGAGTCCAAAGTACCTACACCGTAGGTACGCCATACGTCAGCAAACCACAAGCGGACTATTGATCACGCCACCCTGGCGGTTATTTGCATTTATGTGTCAGAGGCAACAGCAAGTTCACTGAGGGAGAGACAAGTAGAAGAGCTTGGTCACTGGGCTGCATTATGTACTCAAATGAACATTGACGTTCACCTAATGAGCATCGTACGCCTCTTTCGTCAACCGTCCTCATCTCACGCTGGGGAAAACAGATTACTTCACGTTACTTTGAAGGATGAGAAAGACGTCGAGAACGTTCTTCTTTCTATTTACCTTTCGTATAAGAATACTTCCTGATCGATCGTGGACCGAATGTATGCGCCATTGCACGAACCCAGTAGATGCACGCGAGTAGGAGAAAAAAGGAGTTCTACTGATTCACGGAGTCCCGAAATTAAACGATCCAGACGAATCTACATGTCAACAAAACAATTTTAAAGAGTGGAGGTTTGCTCAAGAGTTGATTGGATGCCACAATATTTTGACCACCCCAGTCAGCCAACTTCCGTGTTGAGCAAACTACCGTGGAAACTGTCCGAGGATTATGGAAGTAGCCCTCAGTACCCCGGAAATGTTCACGTCGGTCTTGTAGGCATGGTATCAAAACCGAAGAAGAGGATGTGATGATTTGCACTTGGTATCGAAAACTGAATCTCAATAAATCCTCACAGTGGAGCTCTAACCGAACTAGCACGCAGTATGAAATAAAACACCAGAATTTTCGAAATCGATATGTATTGCGCGCGTAAATTGTACAAAGCAATCGATCATGTACAGAAACAAGAATGTTCAGTTTATTCACAATCACCACATTCACTTCAGCTTGAATGAAGCTTGGGGTTACCGTAACTAAGTCTCTCTTTGCAACGCAAAATTTCGGATCTTCGAGGATTTTCAATGGAACTCTCGGAAGATTCATTTGAATGGTTTCCATCTGAAATAGACTCAGAAAGAGAGGGATTAGAACTTTCAGAATTGGGAGTTTTGCAAATTATCTGGTCACTAAGTCTGCGATGGACCGACCCATCATCTAAGTCAAGGTGTTGATACATTCTTTGACCCATCTGGTTCAATACCAATCCTCTTGAAGGACGTAGCTCATTTTCGCGATGACAAATCACCTCAGTTGATTCCAGATTAAGAAGAATGGTACGAAGTAAACGATTTTTGAATAATTTGATCGGACTGCTACTCGCGGCAGCATGAGCAGAGTTCCTGTACTGCTTGAGGAAATTAGCAATACCCCTGTCTAAACCAGTGAAAGTAGTGATGCGGTAAGATGCGATTGTACTTTTCAATGTTCAAACGTAGTTTTCTGCTGTACCGTTTGACTGTGGATTTCGAGGTGGAGTTAGAACGTGTCGGCAGCCAATAGATTTCAACCAATCCGTCACATTCTTCGCCGTCAGGTGACTACCGTTATCAGTGACGACTGCTTGTGGAACACCCTCCCGGCTGAACGTCTTATAGTGAATTCGGCATTGAGTGACGTAATAAAATAAACGTGAATAAGAGTAAGTAATCACTAGAGCATAGTATTTGTTTAGGAAAGAACCACAGTAATCAGCATAGACTCGCTGCCAGGGTTCAGAAGACATTTGCCAAGGAGTCCACTTAGATGGTTGTGTGCGAACTTTGTGGATTCAGTCAGGCTATCATTTGGCCACTCGACGGAAATCACTGTTACGCTCCGGCCACCAGCAAGTCAAATGTGAGAAATGATTTCATCTTATCAATACCGATATGTCCCAAATGCAAGTCACTCAGCACTGCGGAGCGTAAAGATGGAGGAATGATTGTTCGGTCGTTGAGACATAATATTCCATCACAAGTTACTGAAATTCCTTCACGTCGTTATAAAACTCTGGGAATCGGCGCTTGGTGTTAGCTCGCCAACCGTGTCGAACACAAGAAATAACTGCATGGCAGTACTTCATTGTCTCTCTGACTAGGTCGGACTGACTGACAGGGAGTGGTTGTATCAGAAAACAATCAGATGTACCAGGCACCTCTGGCAAGGCATAACGCGATAGACAGTCCAAGTGTTGGATCATATGAGCCTTGCGATGTTGAAGATCGCAGAAATAATCGAATAGTGCGACGCTCCATCTCTGTGCCATGGCCGCTGATGACTTTGCCAGGGATTGGTGGGGATTGTAAATGTACTTCAATGCCTCGTGGTCCGATGTAACTGTGAAATGTGAGCCGTATTAGCAGTTGTGCAGTCGCGTAGCATACCAGTATACTACAAGAGTCTCTCTGTGTTTGGGAGTAACCACATTCAGCATGACTGAGTCTGCCAGAAATGCATAGAACTGGATGACCGTTCTGCTCCAACACTGTTGGAATGCCAACTAATGATGCATCTGTAATTACTGTCGAATGTGTTTTGGGTGGAAAAGCATGTAAAACGGAATCAGTGGAAAGAAAACTTAGTAAGCCCCTAAGAGTGTTTTCATGAATACGTGTCCATTGAAATGTTCGCTGTGAAAGAAGTGTGAACAATGGTTCTGCTTTTGTGGCAAAATCTGGAATGTATCCAGAATAATACTGCAGTGAACCCAGTAATGAACGAAGTTCTTCAATTGACTTGGGAGAAGGTGCATTAGAAAGTGACGAAAAACGAGTAAGAGCAGGACGGAAACAATGTTCATCAGCAAGAAAACCCAAACAGGACCATTTGAATGTAGAAAATGTACACGTATCTGCATCAATAGCAGCATTATAAATGTTGAACCGTTCAAGCAGTAAGCACAGACACTTATCATATGGTTCTTTGGTTGGTGCATACACAATAATGTCATTCTGGTAAGCTGAAACTCCATCCAAACCAGAAGTAAGAGAATTCACATCATTCTCAAATATAACCGGTGAAACCCTAAGACCAAATGGCAAAAAGTCATAATGAAATAGACCAAAAGGTGTGTTAATTGTAGTCGATTCACTGGACTTCTAATCAAATAGTACCTGAAGAAACTCATTCTTTAAGTTTAGCTTGGAAAAGAACTTTGATCCGTGAAATTGATGGAGGATGTCTTAGGGTTTAACGGTTGAGCAGCTAGTTTGCTTTAAATATCTATTGACTGTGATACGGTAATCCCCACAAATTCTGGGTGTTTTATCATCACATTTCAACGAAACCACAATAAGGGTGGCCCAAACAGAAGAAATCACAGGCGCTAATACACCCTTCTCAACCCAATCGTCCAAAACTTTCTTCATGGGGTCACGGAGACCCAATGGTAAAATTCGACGTTCCAGAAATATTGGGAAACCATCAACTTCCAAGTGAATTGGGGTCATTTTAATTCCACCCTTATAGTTGGAGCATTTAAGAACCAACTGAAGTAGTCGAAACTGTTTATCATCAGCGAAAAATGAAAGAGAAATTTCCATGCGTTTCTTACAATCGAGGCCAATAATAGAAATGTCGGACTCAAGAACAAGAAAGAAGCAATTGAATGTGTGCTGTTCATCATCAGTAAGAAGTAGTTCACACGAACCCAAACAGGAAGATTATGGCGAGTTGTACCTTTAACCGAAATGTCAATTTTGTTAAGGTGCACATGTGGTTTCAAACGCTGGAAAACAGTCTTTAAAATAAACGAAGTCACACTATCTCGTCGTACTTCAGTTGTATAGGTGATTCTGGGAATTTCAAATTTTCCTTTCAACAGTATTAAGAAAATCTGCTGGCATAAATAACGATTCGAAACCCAGCGGATTCCTAAACAAACACTCCCTAGCTTGTTTTTACACAAACGCACAAGGCTTCCTTGGCAAACACCCTGATGTTCAAATGCGCTTGCGAACTGGTCAGTGGGATCTTGTTGCCATTACCGAAACTTGGTTGACTGCTGATATTCTCGATTCTGAATAGCACCTACCCCGAATGTCACTGCTGACAAGTGATCCTTCTACACGAAGTGGCGGTGTGCTCCTATATTTCTGCAGTAACCTCTAATGTGACCCACTCGATCTCTTCGATACAGCCCCCTGAACACACTTTGGTGCACAATGAGGCTGTCCAAGGATAGTAATTGTTTGATCGATGGAGTCTACCGCCCTCCTGCATCCTCAGACTTAGCTAACGGGGCACTCTTGCAGACTTTGGGAAATATTCTTCCCATAAAGTTCACTCATGTTCTCATAATGGGAGACTTAGGTTGTCCGAATTTTGCAAAACGCCAGAACTATCACCACCCTTTCGAGTGAAACTGATCAAAGTTTATAGACTCATATTCGATGAATAATCACGTGAAGGATCCGACCAGATTTGGAACAGATCACCTACCATCAACATTGAACTTGGTATTGACAAAAGAGGAGCTTGTGGTTGAATCAGTCGAAATAACGTCTCCATTAGGACGAGGCAACCATGCAATTCTGCTTTTACATTTACCTCCATAGAAATATGCCTGAAAACCAACACACGCACCGTTATTGACTACGATGAATTGCTGGCACATTGTTACTGTTAATCGCCCACAACAAATGTTACATTGTCTTCGAAATAGATGTCAGTGATTTACCGTGTAACAATGAAAGGATAGAACATCGATGGTGAACATTTTGGGGTATTGGGCACATAGAATAAACTTTTTAACTAGGTAGTTCGGTGAAACAGAATGTGTAAAATATGTTTTCCAAATACAACGGAGCTCTACAAATATCGGCGTCGGTCAAAGGCTATTGGAACTGGTAAAATGATGATTGTTATTCAGCAATCAATACTGAAATTAGAGAAGAGCATTTTCCGAAGAACTCGGACACAAGGGTTGAATAATACTGATGGACTATTCCAACACAAAGCAGCCAGTTTTGCTTGGCGCTCGACATTCATGGATTACTATTGGTTTCAGATCTTTACATATTTCTATTGAATCAGATAACCACAGAATATTTTCAGGCATTGAGTGTTACCGCTCGTTGGACTAAATCAAAGTATTTGTTTTGCTGATGAAGTCATGCTTTATTTCTTCTTCCGGATAAGCGAACGGACAAAGTCCATCGCTAGAACAGCCGCGGATCGCCCAAGAAGTTCTTTATATTTTCTGATTGCTATGTGCTTTGATGAACGTTTTAGAAACTACACATGTACAGACACACACTGCAGGTCGTTGCATGACCGTATGAATGTTCTGATCGATTTCGCGTATAACGGCACACAAAATGTTTTGAGTCGGAATACTCGCCATGTAAGTAGCACAAGCTGACTGAGCTGCGCAACTTTTGAGGCAACTTGTGATATTCATCTTGTATGGATAGAAGCACCCAGTGTGATCGAGGTCTGTTATGTCATATCAGTTCTAAAGAGCATAGTGAATTGGATATAAACATTTATCCTTAGTGTCATGCATAAATGAGTAGAATACGGAATCACTCCATATTGATAGGTTTCCTAAATAGAATAGACAGGACACCTCATGACATTTTCCGTATTCGTCGCCGGGGGATGTTTCAGAGTCCAGTTTATTTTGATAGGGTTGATTTGCTTTTCTCGCCATCTAATGTATTTAATCGACGAGAGTAAACTACCAGAACTGTCTTAAATTTTCTAAACCTCAATCCAAACTAACGTAGAACATTTCTGGAATTTGGAATATTGTTAGAAATACGCAAACAGCTTTGATTTCAAACATTAGTGAACTTTGCCTCAACTTTGGTTATGAAGTTTCCTGATGTCTGTAAACCTTTTCTCTCCGTCGAATATTTAACTTGTGACGGTTGAGTTGTATGATTTTTTTTAACTGAAATGTAAGCTCCAGTGCTTGTAAAAGTTATGCCCAATAGAATACAATAGTTATTTGCTGACAGAGTCTAAACTGATAGATGCGGATTATAATCGTACTTGGACCTTTGGCGGCTCTTGCCATCAGAAAACATCCCATAAGCTCAGCTAATTCAAGCAACTAAGCGTTATTGATTTTTAATCAATTTAATCATAGAAGGATCACTAAGAGGATATAAATGAATTTGGTGGATTTGTCAAGATTCCTAGCTCACGAGAACACGAAAACATACTACTTACCTTTTAGATTCGTATAGAAATGTGTTGGATTAACCACAACGATCGAAAACCAAAAACAACAATTTTCCATTGATTTGAAAAGGGTATTCCAAGAGGGTCAAAACGTCGTCAACTGAAAATATTTGTTTTTGTCTTTCTCTCGTTGTGGCTAATCCAAACATTCCTATACGGATCTAATACTATTGGCGCAACGCACATTTTTTTCAACGACCCTTTCCAACTTTAAATTTGATGCCTTGAATATTACTTACCTAGTTCGTCGGACCGTGAACTTACGTTCTTATTTCAAGCTGACTACACCAGAATCAGGCGTCTCTTTCAGTCATATGATTCTAAGGCATTCCTAAACCGTTTTAGGGCACCCGATAATCCGATGAGTCTCAATTAAACATCACACAAAACAGTAATTTGGTGTATTTGATTGACCTGATTACTAAACGGATTTCAAAATGCGACGACGTCTGGGTTTCAGCCATTTCCATGATTTCTGCCCTCACTAGATGGTCAGTTAGGTTTCGAGACGTTATAATTTTTCAGGAATGTCTGACTTGTTATTTACCAATCTCATTTCAAATTCGAATGTGAACTTTTTAGTGCTTTCAATGTGGCCTCTTTGCTCAACAAATTGAGCGTGTGGTATACAAACGCGGTGTCAGTTAAGAAACTTAATGCAGGATAAAAATATACATTTAAACAGTTTAGGAATTTCAGTATCGAAGAGATTTCCTGTTAAGAAGGAAGCGCAGATAATGTTTGGTATGGGCTGTATGCGCATGCTTAATTTCGATATCATAACCATGAAATAATACTCTGTTCCAGTCAGTGAATAGGCGTGCAGTGTAGGGTTAAAATTTAGGAGTTAAAGGTATGATCAGAACATTCATAGATTCGTGTTGAGAAAATAGTTTCGTTAATGAAACTATCGTAAAAGCCATAAACGAAGCCCAAATATTTTTCAGTAGATTTCAGTCATATATTGAAGTTGTACAAAATTCTGTGGCCCTGACGGGATTTGATCTTACGCAAGGATGCCGCCTAGGCCAACTCCTACCTTTCCTACAACGTAAGTAAACAAACAAATAACCTTGCCTCAGAAGTTTATTCACTGGATTCCGCTGGATTCGGAGCAAGCTACATAGTAGCGATCAACTCACACACGGCCTCGCACATTCCATATGTCTCCACAAGTTGGATGGGTAATCCAAAGGTGAAAAGATCAGTGTTATCGCTGTGGCCTCACAGGTCAGTTGGTAGAGCGTTCGCTACACAAAGGTGTAGGTAGCGTCTATACATGGATCTAACTACCAACGAGGTTACTAAGCGGTTCACAATTTAAACGAGAAAGTCATCGAAAACAATCAAATCAGTGCTAAAAGCAGTGCACAAAACGTTTTGGTGAATTTGTAAAACGTGATTTATACTTGATCTTGAGATAGATAAACATGCATATAGAACTATAATTTCCCGTAGAGGAAGTTATGAAAACAAACTTTTTCGATATAATATTTGTATTTTGACATTCCTATGAAAATCTTCCACAAATTTCGATTTTGAATTGGAAAAGTATCCGGAAGCGGTACAATCAGTGTGGAAAGATGCAGGACATAATCACGGATTTGTGAAGATAATTATGCAGCACTGCCTATTTTCCTGATCCCTTATGCATGAAAAAGCAGTCTATGAACTATTCGTAAAATGCTGATGACATAAACAGATCAGAGAAATTTATGGGTGGGAGGTTTTCGACAGCATCTGGTTTTGGGACGTTGTAGTGACTGACCAGCCCACGACAACTCGCCCGATTTCAAAACTGAAAACAAATTCAATGCATATGTTGATGTTGAGTACAAGAGATCAGAGCACAGGCCAGTCGTGAAGTATTCAAACGCTTGTCGTGTTGAAGTCGAACATTGTTTGGACCAGGGTTAGGTCCCCAATCTAAATGTCGCCAGCATACTCGCAAGAAGTACAGTTACTTGGAGATTCTGCATTTAAATATACAACAAGAAAGTGGATGAAACCGTACCCTGAAAAGCGCCAGAACCGATATTAGAGGAAGACAACCGGAGGCCATTAAATAAAGTAAATTGTGCCCTACAGAAAAGAACTTCATTAGAACAAAGCAAACTTGAGTTGTCAGACCATACTCCGAGAGACGTTCATTACCCACTGATGGCATCGGGAGAACTTCAGGTGTTGGCGTCATGAAGAAAATCCAACAGGCATTACCTGCACCTTTGTCTAAGACAGACGCAACAGAGGGAACTATGTGGACAACAGCGTTTTCTGTAGGTATACTGGAGCAGTATTCAAACTGCAATGAATCATGGGTGTTATATAAGACTGAAACACATACGTGTAAGCATTTTGAAAATCATCCGATCCAAAAATCGGAGATCATTCCGGATGTGAATCACGTACTGAGCAATTCACCAAGAGCTGATCGGAGCACGGTTTGACAAACGCAGCAGTTGTTATTCGAAACATAACATTTGTTGCCCTGGAGTCAGCTCAAGATTCGGAGAACCTAACCTGGAGAAACGGAGTCAATTGCATCATGAGTTCAGAAATCAGGTGCTCTATGAGCTGGAGACGGTTAGTTAAGGGAAACTTTTGTTTAGTACCTCAGAACCAAAGACAATGCATGAGCTACAGACGTTTCTCAGCATGATTCACATCTAATAAGAGCTTTTATTTTTCAAAATTACTTAAAATGGCATCCGATTTAGATGTTCTAATCTGGAATCAGAAAAGTGGGTTATTTCACAGTTACACCTACCGGTCATAAATTTCGTCTCTTCAGCACGACGGGTTGTTCAACTGAGAGGGGATGCAAACCTATCAGTTGTAAGAAAACTAGTTCCACTACAGCGAAATTGTTTGTGGTGAAATGTGAGTTAATTAATAAGATATTAGAAGGATAAAAAGAGATGATCATTAGAAAACAGGGCAAATGAGCAGAAAATACTGTCTATGAACCCGGTCAAGCTCCAAGGAGTACGACTTATCTTCCAAAGAGTACAGCATTCAAACAGCGAATGAAGGAAGAATTTTCTTGTTATTTTATCTTCCGGTAAGGAGAAGTTGTACAGTGATTGAATATGTTCACCGGAGCTTGCTTATGAAAGAGAAACAAATTTTGGCCATTCCAAAATATGCAATCGAAATAAAGATTTTTTCGAATGGTGAACCTAAAAGTGCTGGAAAGGGAGGGAGACTACCAGTGATTCACGTCAACATCGGAAACACTAAGAACATTCGCTCTGGAGTTAAAGACCACGCAATTCTACTTCGGTTTCTTAAAATACTTTCACGCACAAGCGGTATTCTTTATACGCACTTACTCTAATTTGTCGTTCACAAACATTTGCCTTTTACGAAGCTTTACGGAACAATGTTCTGTCAGTCATCACTAACGCATTATGCACAATGATGTGTACCCACTTCCAAAACCAGGTGCCCTTAAAAGCTTGTATACACACGGATCGATGCTCACCGTTATTCTGTTCTCCGGTAGCTTAGAAAAATTCTGTCACGAAGGGCATCCATCAGAGACGACGTTTTACAAACGCAAAGCAAATGAAATTCATTTTCATATATTTACGCTTCATTCCACTCTCAAGTTTATGACGCTGTACTTAATTTGTTCTCCGCAGCAATACGCGACGACAAATGTATCCGAGGTACACTGGAATGGAAATCAGTCTATTTGGACGAATAACGCAATTCATCAGGTCAATTGGTTTGGTTTCATGATGCAAATTATGTTAAATACGAACAAATTTTATCGGATTGTCGAACCTTAAAGGGACTTAGAGAAAAGAGGCCGTTTGATTACGTTTAATGAATCGCCGAAATACGCTCATACAGACCACTTGGCAGGAAATGGTAAGTGCACTATTCATCTCGTATTTTGATGCGAATAAGAGGCTTTGAGTTCTGGGTTTGTTGAAACGTTTCTTCATCGAGGCATGCCCAGTGGAGTGTTAAAATCGTTGCTCTAATCAAATTTATCAGTAATATCAATGGAGGTTTTCACGTAGCAGTCAAGTGCTCCTATTCAGCATACACAATACGTGATAGCATGTGATGAAAATTTGAGTTACATGTGAGTAATGCAGCGGTAATCATCGTATAAAGAGAAATGCTTGTACTTCCTGAACTGTAAAACGTGTCGCAAGAGTTTGAATATGCCCTGCGAAAACCGCAAATCAATAGTCAACCGGTTCAAAGAGAGCGAGAAACAATCTAGTAAACATTTCTTTTCGCTCATACTTCTTAACCAACCCCCCCTGTTTTGGCATTGAAGCATTACGTAATATCAACGATGATATCATTCATGCATTCTTGAGGCGAGGTCGCGTTGGTTTTTGTCAGTTTTTCCCGTATTAATAACCATGCAATCTGTGATAAAACTGATGTACTTTGAATGCTCAAACTTATCTACGACAAGCATTATTGTATCACGATGAGAAACATTGACGGAAACTATACTACGATCCTCTCACGTTTGGTTCATTACAACACCGATCTCGAATCATTCACCGTCTTGCAGAACATTCCATTTATCATACAAAATTTCTGTAGTAAATGTTGAAGACAGGCAAAGATATTTGCTGGCTTCTCAGGCGTGTTTATATAAAGCTGATAGACGTACGATCCTCGTTTCTCAATTGTGTTGTTTACCATGACTTTACTCCTGTCTTGCCCTCATATTCAGTCCACATTTACGCTGTTCCAAATTTCGTTTAATGGGCTCGACAGACCAGTATGTTATTTTCATTTTTTATCGGTCGACATACAGTCATTCACCTCCAGCTTCCAGATGCTTTCTATGGCAATACGACTGGGCTGTTAGATTTCCTTTTTGCATTTCCCGCCTCCTTTCTCTGATGATTATTCTACCTAAGCTTCCACTTTTTAGATTTTCTATCTAGAAGACATGTGGCTGCTTGTGCCGCATTCTATAAGGTTATCAAAGAGCGTTCCCCTTAATACTTCAAATAATCATAGTATTATGCTGTTTGGGAAATGGAAGTGATGTTCCTTCACTGATGTCGCTCATCATCCCGTGGCTTCCTTCACCATTTCACACAATCGTTCAACGTCTATCAAACAGAAGAATAGGGGTTAATTTATAGAGCCCATTTCAAACGCTATTTCCGGAAGCCGGGTGTTCTGGTCAAATGCGGAAGAAA